>CALSCE010000091.1:17271669-17318896 GCA_943593645.1 Bovichtus variegatus
AGTGGTTCAGCGGCTACAAGTGGTTCAGCGGCTACAAGTGGTTCAGCAGCTACAGGTGGTTCAGCAGATACAGGTGGTACAGAAGCTACAGGTGGTTCAGCGGCTACAAGTGGTTCAGCTGCTACAAGTGGTTCAGCAGCTACAAGTGGTTCAGCAGCTACAAGTGGTTCAGCTGCTACAAGTGGTTCAGCAGCTACAAGTGGTTCAGCAGCTACAAGTGGTTCAGCAGCTACAAGTGATTTTGTGTGCGTTTGAGAACCCTGATGTAAAAAGCTTGGCTGTAAAAAAAAAAATAAAAATACTTAATTTTCCTGAAAAGCTTGGATGTGTAAAAAACGAAAAAATAAAAAAAAATAAATAAATAAATAAATATTCTTGAAAAAAGCTTGTATTTGGAAATTTTTTTTACATTTACATTTTTTATTGAAAAAAGCTTGGTTGTGAAAAAATATTTCATGAAAAAAGCTTGGATGTGAAAAAAAACTTAATTTTCAAAAGTAAGTTGCTGTTCGCTCGGACATAAACTCAGTAATAATTGTAGTCTACGTTTTATATGATGTGTAAAATCTATCAGCTTTTACCGTTTAGATCGCATATGAATGAAATGATTGTATTTGTATTGTTGATTTAATGTGTGAACGAGCGATGTAGAGAAGGTCACATAAAGCTCAATATCAGCCTGTAATGTGTAATATACTGTTGGAGTGATAAGCAGGCCGATTGTTTTTGGATATTTGGGGAGTTAGGTGGTCTGTGAGGGTTTTTTTTATTGGTTAAGTGGTGCTTGGTCTGAAAAAATTCAAGAACCTCTGGATTAGATGGTTAATCTGCGAGGAAAAGGAAAAAAAAAAAACAATCGGGAAAACAAAGCGCTTCACCTCACTGAAAGGTTGGACCAACCTCATCACAGCACAGACAACGCTGCCTTATCACAACTATAAAAGAATCCCCACAGCTTACTCTGGGGAACGTCCTCCGCCCTGAACACCTTCAGTGACAGGGTGGCCCATCGCAGAGTCACACCCGCCGGCAGCAGCAGGTTACTCTCTATGTCATCCTGATCGTCGTTTGAATCCCTCTTCTCCACCTGCCGTGTGCGAGATGGAAAGAGAAAGAGTTCATGAACGAGAACAAGGGGCTCTGCCTCCATATTTACATGTGGAAAGAGGAAGCGACCAGCGCCAGTGAAAGTCATCCGAGCGCTGTCGTGCGTCAGTCGTACCGGAGCCTCGTCTCCAGCCCCGACGACGAAGAGGCTGACTTTGAGGTAGCCTTTCGCTCCGGAGCCCGAGTCATCTGGTTCATTCAACAGGAGCCACTTCCTCATGACACAGTGGGCTGTAGCAGGACACACACACGCATATAAAAAGACACACACATTAACACAAATGTACAGGTAAATGCCTTTACACCTTGTTACAGAGATTACACATGCTACTTCTTCTGATCATCATCAACATTATGCAAACCAACTAAAAGAGCCAATCAACAGCCTCCTCTGAGCAAATGTAAATGACACACAAATCTGTGGTTTGTGACACACTTACCTGGTTCATCATAAACATAACCAACGTCCACCTGTGTGCGAGAACAAAACCAGATCAGCCAGACTCGTATTACAAAATGCATTAAAAAAAAAAAACAAACACGTTGTTTTACTTATTACCAATTAAGGGAAGATGAAATAAGACGAAGTACCTTGAATTCTCCCATGACACTGTCAGCCCTCAGTGAATAAGAGTTATACACCTGCAGAGAAGAGAATTCAGTTTATATATTTGCACATATTGACAATAGTCTTGACTCAAAAATCGAGACTCGTGTACTGACCCGGAAGCTGATGTGTTTATCAAACAGATCCGATGGGAGCATGTTGACATTGTAGAAGAATATCTGAAAAAAATAAAAAAAAGTTAAACATTTCAAAGTGAAGCACAACTTAAACCTGGCAAAATCATTTTCAGTGAGAGACTGAACATATTTTTATTCTCTTTTCAAATGTGCGTGTTCTCTGTGCGAGTGACGTGCGAGCACCTCGTCAAAGAAGGGGTTGTTCCCCCTCTTGATCCTCGTCCTGTGGGTCTGGTCGCACACGTTAACCTTCACCACGGGTTTGACGTTGTTGCCAGACAACTGACGGGCCTCGATGATCCGGACGCGAATCTGAAGGACACAGTTTCACAGTATCAGTGTGTGTTAATGCATATAAAGGTCATGACTGTATGAGAGCGTCAGACTGACCAAGAGCTCCTCAGTTCATTTAAAGTGATAATCTCAAAGACTTCCATTTAAATAAATGTTAAAATCACTATATGTATTGCCAAAATCAGGAAACTATTGTGATTGAGCCTGTGGTCCACTGATGAAAGTCCTGCGTTTGCAGTTTTACAAACTGGGCGTCTGTGCCGAAATTCCTGGAAAAAATAAATAAATAAATAAATCTAAATCTGCGACCTTGAGGAAGTGAGGTCCAAAAGAAAACACCTGCAACTACCACAGTTTACCACCATAGGTAAGCCAAAGAAAAACTAAAGTTTACTGTAGACTTACAGATACATAACCTGAGTAAAACCTAAACTAGCTAGGAATAACTGTTGTAGCCACATAAAAACAGATCTAAAATTTAAATTTAAGAGAAAAATTGAAAAAATACAAAATCGCTGGCTTTTCAAACATTCTGCTCTTGACCTGTGTATTAGAAACATAGAGTTGGTCTTTGTTGATGTTGCTCAAAAACACCATGTAACTGACCTGGAAGTCCTGCTTTTTATTGACTAGTCGGCGGCGATTCTGAGCCCTGGCCGTCTTACGGCGGAGGCTAACGGACTGACCAGGGGAGGACCCATCTGGTACAGTCTCATCCCCCTCCTCACCACCACCTTTGGCAGAAAAACAAGATGATCAAATACCTGGCCTTCCTGTAATCACATTTACTGCATCAGTAAAAACAACATAAGACATACCAGCATCCACTGTGGTGTCTCCGCCTTGAGGATCATTGGGGTTTGGTGCAGCATTGGCTGGAGGATCATAGCCAATCACAAGGTTGATTGAAGCCTGGAAGGAAATGATTGGCTCATCTGTTACTTCATTTATGTATTTCCTGTTGGCTATATCTTTTTTTTTTTTTTTTTTTTTATTCATGAAGTAAGACACTTACTCCAATACTCTCTCCACTTTCATTGACCAGAGGAACATTTTTGGATGGTAGTGATGTCATTTTACCCGAGGCAAGGTTTTTCAGAGAGATTTTGGTTGATCCAAGGAATCTGTTGGGGGGGGGGGGGGAACATTAAATACAGAAATAGATTTGTATCCACTGCCAGATACTGTAATTTCACATAACATAACATGTGCATCTGCTTGGTGACGATTCTGCACCAAGTTCCTGATTTAATAGGGAAAACTCGCGACTGAAGTCAGCAAACATAGCAGCAATCGGGTTACAGACTATACACAAATGAAATTCTATATGTGCACTCAGTGACGTCACATTTGCAAAAGGGGCACGTAGCAGGTCACCACCCAGAGCTAACAAACCCTGCCTGTTCAGACAAACAAACGCATCCCAGTAGCCGGCGCAGTCAACACCGCACAGCAGCTCACGGTGCGTTTACACCATCAGTGGCAGGAGAACTGAAATGAACTCGCTCTTTTCCACCAGCCTATGAACTAAAGAACCGGGGGGGTTTGAGGCGTTTAAACTAGACCATCCATTATTACCCAGTTGTCAAATAACAATATGAGAGGAACTTCCTGATAACATTATCTCTGCCGTCTGTATCCTACACTGAGTCATGTGCCTCTGAGTCAAACCTTTTCCTCATGGAATGTTAATTACAACATTTCCTGAGAAATTAAATAATTATTAACATTTTCAATGGTTAAGTAAGTAAAACAAAACAATCTAATGAATCAAACGGTTGTCAAGAAAAGGCTGTGAATAAACACAGATTAAAGGTGAGCTGGGGTTAGTATCAGGTGTGTGTGGCTTTAGGCTTGGACTGTAACAATCTCACTTCCTCCCGCGTCAGATAAAAACTTTGTTATTGCTTGTGGTTAATGTGTCCGTCTTGGTGCGCAGCTAAAAAAACGACACAGCTTATTGGCTTATTTATGCTCAGACACTTAGGAGTAAATACACTTTTTTTTTTTTAACTTACTATTCGCTCTGAAAAGACTAAATATTTTACAAGTCTCAAATGTTGCCAATTAGAAGTCCAAATATTTAAAACACCAGATGTTTCTATTATTTTGTTCAGAGAGGATATGATAAATAACACAAACTTCCATTTGTATAATGCAATACAAACTGCATCTTTTCAACAAAGAAATAATAAATAGTATAACCCTTAGGAAGAGTTAATACTGCAGGTTGTTTGCACTTCGCACTGTTTTAGGCTGCGTTAGTTTTATCACACGCACAGGCCCGACAAATACACACAAGTACATAAATTGGAACACACACTCACACACTCACTCCGGGTCGAGGTGTACCTAATAATAAATAAAATAAACTTGCAACTCTGATGTTTGGCTGGTTAAAATAATGTTCGCTGTGCTTGAGGTAACACAATGTAGCTAAAGGAATGTGGTGCATGACGTACGCTGCATCATTCCTGACAGGAGTCAGTTACTTACACCCAAAAATATTCAAAATTATGCTTTTCCCCCCGTTGCTAGACAAAGAAAAGTTCTACAAAAAGTTATTACATTAAGTAATTTGAACTGGACTTCTAGTAAAGTATTTCTTTATATTTCTCATAAAAAAAAAGGACAAAGCAAATACTAGAAGCAAACATCGAAGTCTTGGGTCAGAAGATTTGTGCTGCACGCCACTGAAGTACAGCAAAGTAAGATAAAATGATCTCACACACACACACAATGACTCAGTCAGCTGCATATCAGGTTACCAACACTTTAGGGCACTGCACCAAGGGTTGTGTTGGGAGGAGAGAAGATGAAGAGTTATTGTTTTGGCAGCACTACGTCAGGAAGGAGGCTGACTGGGATTCTCCGGGGAGTCAGTGACTCCATAAACTTGGTATGTAGCCTCAAATAACACCGGGGGACCGACAGCGCTTCACTGTAGTTTTCCAATGGTTTCTCAGCAATAATGTCAGCAGGATTTGGACTTGATCAAAGAGTGGCTGCAGGTGGGAGGAGACTCATCCTGTCTGAGTCTTTGCTGTGGCAACAGTTAGCGGAGGCGACCTGATTCATGCCGTCACGTCGGATATTTTCCATTTTGCAACCCGATAAGAGCATTCATATACGGAGAGGTTAAAGTCATACGGCACGATTGTACGGAATCAAACGCTACACACACACACTGGCCTGAACATCTTCCAAAAAGGTACGGGACAAACCTCACCGCCCTGCCATTGTTTTCCATGTAAACACAGTCACAAAGTCTGTTTTGGTCATCGCACTATCGCCAAGCCCTGGTGAGTCACAGAGGAACATCGCACCGCAGCTGAAGAAGTTCCCACTTGCAAACAATCTCAAATCACCCACAGACAGAAATCATATGCGTGTGTGGAGTTATTATTGGATGTACATACAGTTTTTACCCCCCATTGTCACCCTCTTTTAGGCAGTGGACAAAAGACAGACAGCAGTGCTTCTTGCAACCACACTTTTAGCAAAACACAAGTTCAAGCTTCTGGCCTTTTCCTGGTATGAAGTTATGAAGTTGAAGTGCACCCCCTCCCCCCGTCATTTTTCATTTTCTTTCACAGCTCCATTAGGTTGGATGAGCGATGATACATCTGTGGCAAAGGTGTGAACACGGATAGTCACAGTTCCCCGTTACTGCTGTGTCATCATATCTATCAGAGTTTTCAGCAATGCAGGTCTATTAAATCAACAAGGAAGGTAAAATATTTGCTACAGACCCACTGACTGAGTGAGTTTTATAAAAGACGGGAAATTAAACAATACAAGATTTTCCAGCCACTTCCTATGAAGAATGTTGCCTTGTACCATGCACACATTTTACCAGGCATGTGCATCTGTGCAGAAAGTGTTAAATATGATCATTACCAATAAATATGTGGCCATTTCCTCATCATGTTCGTGTTATCAAAACATAGAACTTTACAGTGTATTCCTCCAGTTAATGAATCTTAATTTTAATGTAAAATAAGTAGGATTTAAAAAAAAAAAAAAAAAGGATGAATCTTAAGAGCTTTGTAACAGTATCATGCAAAGGAGGCGCAGAGCAGGAGTTGATAGTTAATTTTTAACCATGAAGTAGTTTTACTGAATTGCCTGTGTATTAATGTTTAGCTGTGCTCGTGGTGGCTTTAGGAATGACTGACAGTTCAACAATTAAGGGAGGGATTGAAATGACATTTTGTACAGACGTTCATGGTCCCAAAGGATGAATCCTGAGGACTCTGGTGATCCCCTAATTTAAAAAAAAAATTTTTTTATCTAGTGCCATCATGAGGTTGACATTTGTGGGGAAAAAAACCTCAACTATTGGATGGATTGCTGTGAAATGTGCTGCAGATGTTCAAGGTCACCAGAGGACGAATCCACACGACTTTAGTGATTCCGACTCATTCTGCAGCGCCACCAGCAAGTCAAAGTTTAACATCTACCGATGGATCAGCACACAATCACGTACAAACATTCATGGTTCCAAGAGGATAAACCCTAGTGATCCCCTGACATTTCCTCCAGCGCCACCACAAGGTTGCCATTTTTGTTGGATTGAAATATCTCAAAGTATTGGAACGGATCTGGTCTCCAGAAGACGAAGTGTAGTCACGTTGCTGATCCCCCGACTCCCCTTTATGGCTTCATGCCTGCATTAGGTCTACTCCTGACGTTCAGCAGTACTTGGTGTGCTCATTCACAAATGTTAGCATGCCAACGCTCTCACATTACCTGCTAAACACCAGCACATTGTTATTGTTAGCATGTTAGTACACGGCGTTAGCATTGAGCTCAAAGCACCGCTGTGTGCTTGAATATATCCTCAGCTGCCTGCAAGGCTGGAGTCTGAAATAACAGAACTTGTACGGCCTGTAAAATTACTTTACTTATTCAAACTGCTAAAAACTTAAATTAAAAGCAGATCAAACCTCAACCCTTCGTCATCCAAAGAACACGTGTAAGGAAATTAGACCATTTGTCCATGATTAAGCTTATGAAATGATATGATCAAGTACTGCAGGGGGAACTTTGTCCTACAATCTTCTCATTCCTTTTACAAAATCGAATTAGTTAGAAAGACACCGATTGCCCCTTTTGCTTCCCCCTTTTCGTTGTCATGACGACAGGGATTACCCATAACAGCGGCTGGAAAACTATTTGAGAAAGAGAGAAGTCCTTTTTCTGCTCCCACTGTGTGGATCTTTAGGGAGTGTGTCAGACGAGCCAGCCCAGTGGAAAACTTTACTCCCTTTTACATGGACTGTGTGGAGAGGCCCCTCCCCTCAGTCGTGACTGTCCCATGCACTGGAGGAACTTTTACTGAAAAATATACATTACACACCACATATGGTCTGTTAGACATACATTATAAAGTCAGATACACCCTCTAGTGCGTCGTTTTCTTACAAAACTCGACAATACTTTGCAGTAATTAGTGATGCCGAGGAAACGTTCTTTGCGGTTGGTCTAAATTGGTCCCATATGAGACTCTGGTTTTATAGGGAAGCAACAACCTTGAACTGTTTGGGAGAAACCTCTTGCATTACAGCACCTCTCCTCAGTATTAAAGGAATACTTCAACCAAAGGACAGTTTGCAGATCAATTACTCATCCTGTGTTACTTTGCATTTCCTCGCATGCCTCCACAGTCTCCATGAAAGTCTTGATGAATTAAAGTACATGGAGGCTGCGAAACTATATCAAAACACAAGTTTACAAGTTCTCACACAACTCGTGCAGTATGATCGAAGTTCATTCATCCAGTTGTCTCCTCGGCAATTCTGAAACTCGCATTTTCGCTAAAACCGTACTTTTAAAAAACACTTGGACTCACATGGATTAGCATCGCGCCTGCGCACGCACAAGATCGTTTATGTAGAAGTCGATTTAAAAAGTAAGGTTTAAGCAAAAATGCACGTTTGGGTAGTAGTGAGCAGCGGCTGGATAAATAAACTTGGATTATACTGCACGAGTTTGTAAAAGGATGTTTTGATATAGTTTTGGCGTTTACTCGAATTCATGAAAACTTTTCTGCATTTTGATTCTTCGTTCACCGTGGAGGCATGCGAGAAAAACACATTATCCTCACAAATAAAAAAGGTAAGTGAGCATTTGATATACAAATAGTCATTTTGTGGCTGACGTATTCCTTTAAAAAAGCAGTTCATGCAGTCATACTGTATGCACTGCAGTTACACTACAATAGCTTGGCAAGTAACTGCAACATTATGCATTTCCCTTTAACATTTTGCCTGTCCTCACGTGACAGAGTACCACACAAAACCAAGACAGAGAGAAGACAAACAGCAATTCATCCATCTAGTGTTGCCCAATCGGGATCAGTCAGCCCACAGCCCAGCAAGTCCCAGCACGGCAGGCAGGGTGTGAGGGGACAGAGACGCCAGCATAACTCCAACAGAGTTACTGGGGTAAAATCTAACTTACTTCCCCTTGAGCGTTACTGCGCCAGTGTTAGTTGTGTGTATCCTAACCAGCGGGTGGAGGAAATTTAGCATGTATAAACATCTATTTCGCAGCCAAAGTTGTTGAGATTGAGACCATCTTCATGACGGCTCATGTTGGACTGCATGTGCAGCATCTGAATAACTAATAAAAACGTTTAAAAAAACTGACACAGCTGTTAGCTAACTTGTCTGACGAGACAAATTTCTGGAAAAGTCTTTGTTCAGACTTGAAGAAGTTTGCACTGCGATTCAATAAAGGTGAGGCGCAGCTCTGTCACCACTTTGATCCATCTCTTGCACAAAAGCCAGGCTAACAGGGAGCTCAGTCTCAGGAGTTTGCATTGCACTTACTTATTTTTCCCAATAGTCTCGTAGTCTTTCACAATCACGTCTATGTAGGAGCTCGAGTCCAGCCCAATGCCCTTCAGATCAAACTCAAGCACCTGCAAGACGAGATGAGGGACACAGTCCATAGTTCACATTTCACACAATTAGTACATCAAGCACAAAATGTACTGACATGGTCAATGTAACAGTCACACAGTCACATGATGATTGTCACAGTATGTGTCCATGTGACGTGATCAAGGTCGTCCCAGGGTCCTGATACACACACACAAAGGGGCCGGAGCCGTGATCAGTCAGGAGTCCAGGCTTTGGAACGACCTGCCTGACGAGATCAGGGCTGCAATCTTGGTCTGGTCTTTTAATCACTTTGTTTTTATTGCTTTTGGGTGATTTCATTTATTACATTTAGTTGTTTTATTATGCGTTTAATTTCTGGCATTTACTTCATTTAATTCTGTGTTTTGAATGCGTTCTGTTTTCATTGGAAAGCTCCAACTGCATTTGCTATATAAATAAAGATTATTATTTTTATTATTATGTAGCATTAGGCTATGTGTAGTGCTGCATTTAAAATGGGGATATTTTATCATTTATTATTCTTAGTTTCCTGCGCAGAAAGTAAAAATCGAAGTAAAAGACAGAGACAAAGATAACTGTGTGTGTGTGTGTGTGCGTGCGTAAATGGAGATTTACCTCATTCCAGACAGGATTCAACTCACTGTCAATTGATTTCGTCTTCTTCTTCTCATCTGAAAGTGAAAGTGTTTGTGAATATTTATTTTAAATAAAAAATCTAAACTAATTTCAAAATAAAACACCAGCTCATTACAAAGAAAACACTGTATGGTACTTGCTCTCTCAAGATAAGGACACAGAAATCAATCCAACCCAACAATACACCTATAATCATGTTTACCCACTTGTTTGGCTGGACCAGTTAAGTTATTGCTTTGTCTTAACTGGGATAGTTTTACATGCTTTAAGGCAAGAGTTGGTGTCAGTGCAGGGAGCTAAAGTTAAAGGGCAGAAGGACAAAAGAGAGAAGCTGCCACACCTGCAGCTGATGATGAGCACACAAACAAAACAGCTGAGAGCAATGGGGATGATTGCCAGCAGGAATTTAATTTCCTGATTAGGGAGGCAACGCCATTCTGTTTGACACCATTTTAATTCAGTAGCTGGAGGCCAGTTTCAGCCTTCAAGCCTCCTCTGAGCGCGTGTGTCTGCTGCAGGTGGAAGCCTGCTCCCATGCCTTTGCATGGGACATGTTTGGAAAGTCTTGAGCGACGCAATACAACTTATTCCGATTACGTATTTATTGTTTTACTGCTGCATTTAGAAAGGACTACAATGACACTTAAATCCAACTTTTTTAAAATTCTAAACAGACCATTTGGCTTCCAGTTATTGTGCAATTAAAAGAAAACTAAAGAATACAACTACTGCATTGTTTATTTATTGCAGGGTGCTGACAGCAAAACCATGAAATTCACAGAGTGACGTCATACTAGATAAAAGTATAATCAATTGAGCGACTATACACTTACCATTCAGTCCAAAAGACTCACTTTACATCAATCTTTAAAGACCAAATGTTTGGCTACACTACACACAATTAAAACTTTCAAAACGTCACAAGACTTTACAATGAGACTTACCTTTAAAAATCACAGAGGTAATTGGATCAGGTTGTCCAACTTTCTTTTTAGGAAGACTTTTAGCCGACTCTACTACAACCCGCAACATGGCAGCAACTGGGTTAAAAAAAAAAAAAGACTAAATCAGTGAAGTTCAGGAGTGAAAATAAAACAAAAAGTCCAAGTGTTGTCGTGCTCTGGCATCCTCACTCCCCCATCACTGCAGCAGACAGGGCAGGGCTGAGGAAGTACATTGGCAAGTCCCGTATGTGAGCGAGGGGAAATAGGGGCGGATCACGGGGGTTTAATTATCCTGAGGGAAGCTGTGCGCGCGGCTGCTGCCACCGTGAGTACAGCTGAGAGGAGATGGCACACACCGCACCACTGACGGGAGAAGAGTCGGTGCATGCATGTTTGAAAGGTAACATATTGTTCCATGATCTGAATATCACAGTAGCTCAAGAATAGCCTTTGAAACTTACTAGAAGATTAGCCTTAAGTTTTCCTTAAATTCAGAAAATATTGTTTTTTTTTTCTCTCATTTTAATAGTGGGTGTAAATGTCGTCAGATGTTTCCTGTATGTTATTATTATTATTATTTTTTTATTATAAATCCTCCACTCTGCAGGTTACACTTTGCCTCTGCATGTTCGAGCACTGATCAAGTGTGTTGGCGGTGGCGCCCTCTAGTGGCTGCACCGGGTAACTGCACGTGTATTTGACATTTCCCAGCATGATTGCTATTGCCAGGCTCTTTGTTTAAAAAAAAAATAAATAAAACAATGTCTGAAAAGCATGCATTGCATTGACACATTTCAAACAATTGCAAGAACAGAATCAACAGAATGTATAAGCAATGTGTCCTTGAATATGGGCTCATTTCTTTATATTGTTGGTGCAGCTGCTGTTTGTTTTTCTCTAGCTAAGTAATCAAGAACCTGTTGTCCTGACTGAACTTACCTAAATAGTAGCACAGAAATGTATTTCAATTGTTTATTACATTTTTAAGATTATTTTGCTTTTATTATTTTTGGAAACAATCATATTCCAGCTTCCTGACAACATCAGCTAAATATTTGCATATTTACATGAATGCTGAATGTGTTAAAAATGCTTTTCATATCCACTTTTGTTCACCTGCCTATAGTAGGAGTTGTAGTGAGTTACGGGTCTGAGGTCTCCTTTAAAATTATTCAGAAATATTACCCTGTCAATCAATATATGCAGAAATTTAAAAAAAGACACAACTTCTTTTTTTCATTCATAGTTTTCACAAGAAATTCTGGAAAGACGTCTGCAGATTTGTCAATGATCATATAAGACTTTACATTAATACGGGAAAATGTGGTGTTTGGTTTCTTCAAAAACAGAAAAAAAGACAGAATTTTAAAAATAATTTTGATAATGATTTTAGCAACATATTCTATTCATAACGCAAACTTACCAAGAAAAAAAAAAACATATTTTTATGTTTTCCTAAAGGATGTCGAGCAATATGTGAAAGTACTTTCTAATTTCACTGTCAAGACACTTAATATCTGTATGTTTTCTAATATTCTTGTCTCGTGCTCTTTTGTGACTCATATATACTGACTCTGTATTGTATTATTTGTCAAAATAAAAGGTCTAAATGGCAAAACCCTTTTTATTTTATTTAACTAGTCCCACCTGTGCTTCTCTTGCTGTAACATACCGACATGTGTGAAACGGTTTCACTGTGCATTACTTCCTGCTGTCTATTTTTGCATCATATATCAGATTAATTCTATAGATATTTGAGGCAGTTACAGTACAGCTCTGGTGTGTGGCTCTAATATTAGACTCTATGAAGCTCTCGCCCAGCAGACCAGACTCCACTGGGATCTTCATTATCTAGTGGGAGGCCACCCTCCCTCATGCTCATTGAAGTGGTTAGCACTGTGAGTTGCCTGGCAATAATTAAACTGCATTAGTTATAGATGTCTGTGAGGCTATAACAACATGACAATCTGTCATTGATTGTTGCTTTTAATCTTTGGCGAGACACTACAGGCAAATGTTTTATGTTTGACTTTGAGAGTTTGGGCTGTTTGGCTTGCACAGCATGTCTTGAAAACATCCAAAGTACACATTTAGGTGTTTATTTTTACTCCACTTTCTCTATTTGCATCTGTAGATTTCTGCTAAATCCACCAACAGTTGGCACTAGTTGTGCCTCGTTTGCATGTTTATGTTCATAAATCATTCAAAGCCTGATTTCTATGACATTTTATTCCTAAAAACATGTCGACTTTTATGGCTGATTTATTGAGTGATACTCCCAAAATTCTCTCTGTAAAAACCTTTGACTCTTATCTTACTCTTAGCAACAAAAAGAAACATTTTGAGCCTGGCTTTATCCAATGTTCAGACTTCTGCTCTGTGAATGTTTGCACATTAGCAGATATTTACTTAGACAATGCCTCGTTTGCATACATCTAAACACAACATTTTAGAAACGTTTTTTGTGTCTCCCCTTATAGAATATATTTGCAAAAGGACATATGCTACTGGATAAATAGAAATCATAGGATTTGTACAGAGTCCTTATTATGTTAGAACAGTTTAAGTGTCCTCGTGCAAAAGTTGCCGATATGAACTCTCCTGGGTCCTGACTAACTTGGCGTCTGTAAATGATTAATCCACGGAGGGCTTGTCTTGGCTCTGTTACCCCCAGCGGACTCTCGGTTATTTTGGAAACTCTCACCTCCCCACGGTCTTCTCACCAGTGATGTGTTGACTCTCGGAGCGGTCAGCCGCTCGTGACGGTTTATTGATCCGTGGACCTGGACATTCCTCGCCTGTGTGGAGACGAGAAGCTTTGTTTGAGATAATCAGTCTGAAAAGCCAGAGAGGGAGGGATGGAAACAAAGGCCCGGCGGACCTCAGACTGGCCTGAGCGCGTGAGTGTGCTGCACCACGAGCTGGATCCGAAGAACTTAAACATTAAATATAGATCTAGATTAATATGGATCCGGTGTTTGGAATAATTTAAAGAGGCGCTGAAACCTCGAGGCTCAGGGTCTCAAGATGAATACTTTAAGTAATAAGAAAAGTCCATGGCTGCTTTATGAGAGTGAAGTGCCACACAGCAGGTTTTGGTGAGTTTTCTTTGACTTGTTCTTATTCATCTGATCTTGATCAATGTAACTGATCACTGTTCATTTACTGCGCATGACCTGCGAATACATAAAAGCCAATTTTGCATGCGATATGTAGGATGCACCTCCATAAAATTCATCATGCCGTCTTCATTCTTAATGTGACACCAGTGACACCATATTCTCACGTTTTATCATCTCAAATATCTTCCGTTTGAATTAAAAAATTTCCCCTTCGAGTGAAAAATGCTGCTTTCAATCTTCCACCCTCAGAAGAAGTTAAGTCAAGTCCTATATGAAGTTGGACATGTGCATGGCTGTGGTTCAGAGTCACGTGGTCTCCACTCCCCACACACCCTCACCAGCTCTTTCTCTTTTTTTTATCACTCCTGTTTCAGCAACCTCAATACACTTTTATTACTTCATCATTTTACGGTTCCATTAGCATTGGTGAGAAGTGTGTGAGATGCAAAGGACCCCTCACACACCCCTCACACACCCCTCACACATGTCCTGATGGACCTGGCAAAGAGCTCACAAAGCAGAGACATGTGACTTATTGTGTCGTCGCCCCGGGCAACAGGGCCACACAGGAGCTGCTGGTGGGGAGGAGCACTTTGATGTTTCAAACACATCCCATAAAACCTACTTATTGCACTTTTACACACAAGTACACACATCTACACACACACACACCCCAATCACCAATGCATATCTTGCCATGACTCATTGTATGTTTCAGATGAACCTGCGTCCTAAAAGACTTCATATGTTGATGAGCACTGTGTTGTCCCAGTGCTGCCACTTGGGAGTGCTGCATTCATTCTGCATGAGCCCGTCACAGACCAGATTTCAGGGACTGGATGAAATTAATAAACACATTTACGAACAAACACTAAAATAAGTGACGCTAAGACAACAATTGATGGTGCGTCTGCGGCCTCAGTACTACCGCGCCACAGTGTCTCTACGTCTGCTAATTCTTATGTCCTGCATGTTTTCAACCAACTGTGCACCTGCATACACAAGAAGCAGTAGTAGAAGAAGCACTAACATATTTTACTTAAGTAAGAGTAGCAGTACCACAGTGTTGAAATACTCAATTTACCTATAAATAAAAGAAAAAGTACAAAAGCATCGAAGAATATAGGCTGCTTAAAGTACCAAAAGGAAAAGTACTCACTATGCAGAATATTTCAGAATATTGTATTTTATATTAGGAAACTATAATTAATTATGCATTCATGTGTAAATCAATTTAATGCTGCAGATGCTAAATGTGGGGCTATTTATTTATCCACTGCTGGGGAGCTTAATTTAGAACAATTGATCATTATTTATTAATTGATGTATATTTTTGTATTAATAATCAAAATCCGCAACGTAACTAGTTACTTAAGTTATCAAATTAAACCTTTAAAATAAAAATCATCACAGTAATCATCACAGTAAAAGCAGCAAATCCTCACATGAGGAGCTGGGACAATGAAATGTTTTTGCATGAAAAAATCACTAAAATGATGACTTTGACTTTGTCTTCGTATGCAAAAATCTTAATTTACAAAGTAATTAAAGCTCTCAAATAATTGCAGGGAAGTTGGAAAGTACAATATGTCTCTCTGAAATGTATTAGAGTAAAAGCAGAAAGTAGCACGACATGTACATACTTCAGTAAAGTACAAGTGCAACTGTCACAAATGAACATTTCCCTTGAAATGATTTTTGCTGCAGCGATCCAGCCTGTGGAGTCAGTCCTGCAGAGAAACTGACCCCCGAGCAGCTGCAGCTCCTGAGAAATGCATTTACCCGTCCGAAGGCTGGAGCAGAGATACAGCAAGACAGGCCGAGAGGAAGGAGCGGAAGGAACAGAGGAGGAAATGAAGAGCGTGGAATGAAGTTGGAAGAGTTTCGGGAGGTTATGAGGTCCGTGGTTGGTCCAGGTGTTGAGGACACTTGGGTCGAGAGGTTCTTCAGTGAGGTAAGGAGAAATAACGAGATGTCTTACACTGATAAAAAACAGGAAAAGGATGACATCCAGATGATGATGCAGGACCTCTGAGAGTCTTCTAACTGTTTCACACCCAGGTAGATATCAGCTGTAGCGGGCAGCTGAAGTGGCAGCAGCTTTGTTCCTACCTGCTTCTGGAGTACACTGAGAGAGAGCGCGCCTCCATCCCCAGAGCTGCTCTCCTGGACTCCCAGCCGCAGATCAGACACTGCTCTCACAACAAGGTAGAAATCCACCGGTCCACAGATATCTGGTAAAACGAGAAGGAAGGGTGCATCTTTGTGGGATCTTTAAACAATGAAAATGAAAAATGGGGGCATCAAAAGTAAAAAGACAATCAGATCCTGGTGTATAAGTATCAAGCGTATACATATTCAGCAGTTTATACAAGTTATACTGAATAAAGTATAAGTTATACAATTCTACAATGGTTTTGATTTACAATCTTCTTGATTCATGCTGCACCAACAGTTGCCTGGAGCATCTGTGTGGGGAGACACTTTTTCTGCACTTCTAAACTTCTGCTCATTTTTTTTCCTAAATGTAATACTTATATTACTTTGTTTATTAATCATTAACTATACTTGAACTTGTTCCTCTGCAGCGGGAGCCAACAGTGCGCGTGGTTGCGGTCTCCCACCCTCCTCCGCTCCGCTATATTAGTGTCAGTAAAGGAGGTCAGATCACTGTCTGGAACAGCAGCCTGCACATCCTCAAGACGCTCGGGGTGAGTGACATCACGCCACTGCTTTTACGTCCACATGGAAGTACAACACACTCACACTTTTTAAAATGTAATCCAGCTCGCTGGAGACCCAACGGAGGAAGTGGCCAGCACGAGGAGATTCAGAGGCTGGACCTCTGATGCCGTCTATATGGGCAACGTGCACACGGTGGCCATCGCCACCGACTGCAGGGACCTGCACTTTGTCAATGTGTCCACGGGCAGCGTATTTGAGGAGGTCCACCTTTTTGGTATTCTTCGTTGCTAACGTGTTACAAATGCAGCAAGTTGAAACTGCTGCATTTTCGAGCGTTAACTCTTTGTCTCATCTTTAGGGTTTCGCAGTGTCCCGGCGGCTCTTTGTTACTGGCATGATGTTCAGGTAGGACAACTGTTATGTGATTTGAGACGAATTCACTCTGAAAGCAATAAACTCATCACTTGAATCCATGTGGGGGTTTTTTTCCCCTCAAAGTGTCCAGAGCGACCTTCTCTGCTGCTCCTGGGGGATGAGAAAGGAGGAGTCCACCTCATGTGGTTCCTGAATCCATCTAAAGGTCTTTTCAAGAGTCCGTCCAAGGCAGAGAACGGCCCACAGAGGATCTTCCTCCCAGTAAGCTTGGCCCCAGTAAACAGTGCAGCACTCAGCAATGACGAGCACTTGTTGATTAGACTCTGTCGTGTTCTTTTAATTTGAAATAGAGACGCATAGAAATCAATTTCAGAAAACTTCTCTTCATATTAACTGTATTTATTGATGATGATATGATGAACATTATAAAAGTCCTCAGCTGAGGATCTATTTCACCGTCCACAGACCACATTTAAGTAGTTCCTCTGTCTCACAGATCTCTAGTTTACTACATATTTTATACCCTAATCCTTTCAGGTATAGTCTTCTCCCATTGGTTGGCTGGGGCCAGCTCCTATTGGCCCCTTGTTGGCACTTAGGCCACGCCTCTCAGCGCTTCTCTGCTCCAATCAGATCTTCTGTCACACTTTTAGGAGGTGTACTCTTCCGCTTCAGTTTACAAATATTGCTTCTTATTTCACAGTAGATTGGCCACTAAGTTACTTAATTCAATAACATCTTTATATCACATATTACATCTAAATAAGGAACAATAAGACTCATTGTAACAGTTTACATATTGATTATTCTCACATGAGCAATTTTACAAACAACACTTAAAGTTACAATCTGAAAGATCTACATTTCGGTCTCTCTGGCGGCACCTAAGCCGCACCTTCAATTAAGCGGTAATTGAAGGTGCGTTTTGTTTCTTCTTCTTTAGATTTGCACTTGTTTTTGAAGTTTCGTCGTCGCTCTTTTCTTTGCTCATTAGGCCAAAGTAACCCTTTACTCACAACGCTAGCAGAGATCGAAAAGAAAAAACAGTACGGCGCGTCACACACAAGTGAGTCAAAGAGCGAGTCCGCTGTGTTTACTACTCTGGAGAACCGACCGCTGCTAGGATTGGATGGAAAGTGCGTCACTAACTGTGCACTGCCTGGGACTTTTCCTGGGAATGTCGCCACAGACATCCAGTTTGTTATACTCCAAATACAAAGGCTTTCATCTGTGGGCCACAGGCTCAGCCACCGTCATGTTGCCTGACTTAACTGACTTAACAGACATTTATTTCAAGGAAAATCTTCAGGAATATTACTTGAAGCATTTATTTAACGTTGTCCATCTTGACTGCAGGACCTCGGTGAACACAGCAGCACGGTCTCCTACCGTCACATCCCCAACGTGCACCAGGAACCAATCACCAGGCTGATGTTTGAGCCCGGCACCAACGTCGTCATGACGTCGTCAGAAAGTGCCTCCACCTCTGTGGTCTTCATGAGTGTGACACTGAAGCAGGAGCCTTACATTTGGAAATGCAAGCAGGTAATTGTGGTGTTGCCTGAAGTATTCTCAGTAGTGAATATAACTGTGTATCATACCTTACTTTTTTGTAAGGTAACACAAATGCTTACAAAGTAAGGTTTGAGTATATTATTGTGTTCAGTGCTCATTAACATAAAGTATCAGAAGTATATCTATAGATATTTATTCCTCCATGAACAATAGTATGAGAAAATAAAATGTGGAAAAGAAGGGAGCGTAATGATGTGGTGATCCACTTTGGATGGAGGTCAGATGGGAGTCACGGTACTCCGGTCTGGGTGACTCTGACCTGGGTCAAGGTTTGGGTCAACTTTCACTCCATTAAAAGTCTTTATAAATCAATGAATGTCCTGATGGGGGAACTGCAAATGGCACGTAACTAATTTACTGAATTCTACTAGTTTTATCTAGAAGAACAAATATGAGACGTGAGTAAAGTTTCTTCTAAATTAGAATTTCTGCCCAGCGTGCGGAGACAGACAGTGCCACTGTCTGTGGAGAGAAGAGCTAATGCTGTTGCACAAAGTGTCATTAAACTGGGTGGGGATGCTTCCTGTTAGTTACAATGTCTTTTCTTTTTTTTGTTTTTACAAGCACACTCATTTTATACTCCAATTAACAGTCTGGACATTTTAACAATGAAAACTCCCCATTATATTAGTTTAGGTTTATGTTGGAAGGAAACAGCAGTTCATCTGCACAAAGCAACATAATCTGTAAACCATCTTGTCTCGTTTCAGGGAGCTAAATGTTTTGACTACAACGCGTCTCTGCAGTTGCTGGTGACAGGAGGTTGCGACCGAGCAGTCAGACTGTGGACTCGATTCGTCACGTCGCGTCCCGTAGCGACGCTGCTCGGCCACCGCACCGCCGTGTTGGACGTGTCCATCTACCAGCCTGCTGGACAGATCTGCAGCTACTCCAGAGATGCTGTGAGTCCCGGCTATCACGACCAAAAGAATTCACCATCATGATAATACAGAACATTTGAGAAAAAGAATGATGAGGTTTATTGTGAGTCTCTTCTTTGGCAAATGAATCAGGGAGGTGGCGAGAGAGTAACCATAACTTTTTTATAGCTTTTTAAAAATCACGCTTATTGTCAATTATCATTGCGACATATTTTCGATTTTTCTTTTTAGCTTTGTTTATTTTCTAGTTAATGAGTTGTTCCTTTGCCAGGAGCTGAGAGTTTGGGACATTTCCAGCCACCACTGTCTGAAAAGCGTCTACCTGCAGTTCCCCTGCCTGCGGCCAGGTCGAATCCCGGAACACGGCAACTTCCCCTTCCTGCTGCTGAGCCCGCCTCTTACTGAGCAGTCTCATTTAGTGGTGGCATGCAAAGACTACCTGGCACTGCTCAACCTGGCTGAAACTAGAAGAGGAGGGGGCGGATGGTTGACGGGTGAAGGACCTGCACCGAACATTCAAAGTGGTGCCGCCATCTCCTGCGCTCTGTACAGCGCCGCTCTGAGGCAGGTGGCGACCGGACATGCCGACTCATCTGTGTCTCTGTGGGACGTCGAGACGGGGAGGAGGCGGCTTCAGATCTTGAACGCTCACGGAGAAGATGAGCTCACCTGCGTGACGCTGGACTCCTCCCGCAGAAGACTGATCACTGGGGCTCGCAATGGCACTATTAAGGTTCAATAACACGATCAGTTTGTGCAGAAAATACTGTGAATTTGATACAATTGGAAGGAACAAAAAGTGAAGTTGAAATTGAAGAGTTCGTTCATGATAAGAGTTCTCCCCGAGCAGGTGTGGAACTTACTTAACGGCCTCAACCTGCACAAACTGGAGCCCGTCGCCAACTCCGAGGTCACTGGGTTGACCTGTCTCCATGACAACCAGGTGCTGGCCGTGGGGTGGAGCCGGCGGGTCGCACAGTACGACATTGCAGCTGCCAAGGTAAAATTAAAAGGTGCTTTAAATTGCATTTTCTTCCCCCTCATTTATCATTCACCTGCTTCAAATGCTATCAGACGGATAAATGGCCGTCATCAGGAGAGGAGATTTGAGGCGCTATAGCCCTGCTGCTGTATTATAACACACATAATAAACATTTGCAAAGCCCATTCTGAGAAGACTTTGAAACTCACATCGTGTTGCTTGCTCGCAGTATTCTTCTTCCTTGCTTTTTAATGGCGCATTGCTGCGGGGTGCCTCACATATCAAACGTGAAGTAGGAGAACATTCAGTGGGATTTGGACATAGAAAACAGCACAAAAAAAATCAAATAAAACAAAAATGTAAAGACATTCTTGCATTTTTTCGTGCCGATCTGGTGGGTCCTTTCAGGGGACAACGCTCTGCTGGACAGAAAATAACACATGAGAATCACTGTTTACTACATCATAAACACCACCCAGTGAAACAAATCCAATAAAAGAGAATATCAAGATGTCTTAGCCTTCGCACTTTTGCTCGTCCACAAGTTCTTCCGCAGATGTCGAGTGCTGGATGATGAGTCCCACACAAACAGCTGTCACCATGGTGACTAATCTGGTACAGATTTACAGACACTGTTGACAACAGTTTTAGCTTAAGTCGTTTAGCTCAGCCTCAGAAAATATTTCCTGCAGTGGCAGTATTTGATTAAATCCAATAAATATGTTGTTGAATCTGTGATATCTTTTTAAATCCGACCTCTTGTGTATTTTTTTTATTGCTAGTAAAAAAAAAAGAAATGTCTAAAATGCTTTGGAGCATAAAAAAAGATTCACCACATCCACCTACACATTTGTACATGCTGACACTCTGGTCTTTAGAATTTAAAGATGAAGCATTGCCAGTGCCAGTATAAACACCAGCATGAACTGCAATGTAAGGGAAAAAAAACTCTGGACGTGCATATTTTCACACCTCAAATTCTTGCGTTACATTTTAGCTCAACCTTTAACTTCCATCTGCTCTGTCTGCGGTTAGATTCATCCCACACCTACAGTAGTAACATTCAGTATTCATGCTCCTCCAGCAACTTCTCAGTCCTGTGTTTCACTGCGCTCATTGTAAGGCCCTCTGTGTCAGCAGAGCCAGGTTTACGAGAAAAACACTTTCAGGAGGACTGTTTTCATTTTTAGGAGTAAATGATATCACGAGGTAAATTACACTTAAACACGCACCTGGTGAGATCAAAGATATGTGTGCCATGCAAGACGTCTGCACCGATATTCCTCTGACGTCCACCATGCTGAGCTTCCAGATCCATTTGAAAGAGCTGACCTCACTGTAGCCCAGAGGTGTAAACAAAATCAGTAAACCAGAGACGGGAACAGAGTTGCTTTCCACAAGGCAGCACAAATAATTAGATGTTGTTTTCAGACTGTTTGCAAGCTGTCAGAGAGTGGGAAGTGATGTGCAAAGACTATCACAATTTCAGCCAAGGAGCTCACGCACACAGCCTAAAGACAACACGGTACTTTTTGGTTTTGTGGGAAAACGTTTTTTTTTTTTCTATATTAGCACAAAACTGCTAAAACATGAAAAGTTTCATTGATTTTTCTAATGGAAACATCTGTATATTTACCTTACATCTAGGATTTGTATGTGAGAGCAGACATGTCGTGGAAGTCCAGCGGTGTCCACAAATCGGACATCTTGGCGGTGGGTCAGTGCTCCGCTCTGGGGGTCATTGCCACGGCGAGCCACGACGGAGAGGTCGTCATCTGGAGGCTGGAGACGCAAGGACCAGTGCTCCACCTTCAGAGACCGACAGAGAGAGGGTGAGAAAACACAGGCGTGCTGTAGAGACAGCAAAGATGCACGAGTCCAGGCGGTGTTACTGCACTTAAATGATTATTATTTATAGTTTTTTTTTAATCAATTATTATTGTTTCTTTATTACTTTCAAAAAGAAGCATGGCACATGTTGGCAACACTAGCTCTAGTCCGGTGGTAAACCAATCTTTTCCGCGTATCATTAGTGGATGGGTTCCATTGTTATTGCCCGTTTGTTTCTTCCTCTGCCTATGTGCATCCAGAGTGTTGCCCCCTGTGGACGGCCTCTTGTTCCTGCAGCATCGGTCCGGCAACAGAAAGCTGAGGAACCGAGGCGTCCTGGTCTCATCGCAGGCTGGACGTCTCTGCTTCTGGAGCGTCACTGGACAGACGCACACGTACGGTGAGAGGTGAAGAGAGGATAAAACTCTCTCAGTAAGACGTAGGTGGAAGCGCAGAAGCAATTGATAAGCAGCTGTCAGTTTGAACGATCCCGTCGTAATATGGATTTACAAACAGCCAGAGCACTGACAGTTATGCTGAACTGTCGACTTGGCCTGCCGCCTCCATCATTCCTGGCAGCCCACAACTATGTCTCTTTCCAGATCCCATCTGTGTTTAGTGGTGTGGGATTCATGCACTGCGAGCGCTGCATGTGTACGAGCATGCATGGGTGTATGAGTCAGCCAGTGTGCATTTGTGTGTATACGTCTCCATATGTGTCAATGCATTCCTCCAGCAGAGAGGATTTTTAGAGCGTGACATAATAGGGAGATGTGTGACATAACACCTAAGGGTAGCAATTTGTCTCAGAATTATAGTTGACATTTAATTCTAGACATTATTCCTGAAAGCTGCACAAAACCTGACGAGCTAGATTTACTTGCATGCAACTTCCCCCCTGTAGACCTCCAGGGACCAAAAACAAAACTGACTGAAGTGAAGAATCGTTTAGATTTTTACGTTGTTTGGAAAACTGTGTGCAATTCAGTTCGTTACCTTCTCATTGCAGGACAGTTTTACGCTCCAGAGCAGCCGAGTGAGCGTGTGCTGAGCCTGAGCTCAGATCAGCCTCAAAACACCATCCTGGTCTCTGGAGATACAACGGGCTGGCTCCAGATCTGGGACATCCGTCACTATGCTCTGGACATCCAACATGATGTGAGTGTATGTCTTTGTTTGTGTGTGAGCTAGTGTAAATAAATGTAAAAAATAAGTGTGTGCTGTGCTGTGTTTTCGCCTGTACCTGAGGTGTTCTCTTTCCACGCAGCCAGATTGTGAGCGGCCTCCTCTGCTGCAGCGTTGGAAGGCTCACGAGAGAGCGTTAGTGAGTGTGGAAGTCCTCGAGGTGACTGACAGGTTGTTCGTCCTCACGGCCTCAGCCGACGGCTCTGCTGGACTGTGGACAAAGGATGGAGATCACGTGGGTTTTTTAGGGCAGGAAGTGATTTGGAATATCGCCGAGCCAGCTACTTACCAGAGGTAGGCGAAGGCTAAACTATTAGCAGCATTTTCTCGTGTTTCTAGCTAGCTGGAGCCTTGAATACACTGTATGTAATCTCAAAGGGCTTTGCAGGCCCACAAGTTTGCAAAATTGCAGAATTGTTGCTACATAACGGCGCAAAGTTCACAGTCACGATCGCGATGATGTTTGAAATTCATGACTTGTACAGGCTACTGTATGAAGCACATGCATATGTTCATGCTCATCTACTGGGGCCGTATTTAATTTTTTTATTCTGGTATTTGTCTTTTTTTGCCTTTTCCAAAAAGCTGCATAACCCAGCTTTAAATACATGAAACAAAACAAAAATTGTATTTCCCTAATTTGCTGCACGCACTGACGGTTAACAAGTCAACCCTGCGTGTCGCTCAGTGTGCTAACTCTTCCATGGCTGAGGCCATAAATGCTAAAAAATACAAGGATAAAATGACTGCACACATGCTGCCAGGAAGCATTTTGGATCACGCAGTCCAAATGTTTAGGAGTGTTGTCCAAAAAGTAATGATGTCAACAGTGAATGTTGTGAAATCTAATATAGATGAATACGTCACGGTTGGGCGCTTCCTCCAAAAGGGAAAGTTCCCTCGTTGTTTCCACAAACGTTCGAGCCTTTTATAGAAACTCAAGTTTGGTTAAAGGTCATAAACTCTGGCTTGGCCCAGTCCTTTGCTGTGCACTTCACTCTATTTCTGTCACATTTTGTGTAACATGAACCATAAAGGAGAACAACCCCCGACCCTAACACACAATTTAATTTCAGAGACGAAAGCAGTGCAGACACATTTTGCGGTTTGTGGTCTAAAAGTCAATTATGTTGTTTGCATTAACCTCTCTGCCCTACTCTTCTCACTCTCTGTTTGTCACTGCCTCTGTGGCTTCTGATTGGTCGACCATCCACAGAGCGTGAGACAACATCTCAACATGTCTCCGCTGCAGCTCAGCCATGAGCGTTGTATAATTCTACCACATATTTTAAGGTCGCACGACTTGCGCGAGAGGACGTCTCCAACAGAGAAGCTGCCAAGCATTCACTTTTCAACTCTCATTTAGCCAAAAAAAAAGTCTCATACCTTTCATATTAAACAGCTAATCAGTGTAACATTTCATATGTTGAAATTATAATCAGTCAGGTTTAATTTACACAGGAAAGCAGTCCTAAAGTGCACACACACACACACACTCACAGACACACACAGAAGGAGCACACGGAGTACTCGAGTGCGGGCCAATTACACCGCAGAAATGGAGACCAGCAACAGTTCTGGTTTGAATCAAATCTAACAACAAACACTCACACAGGTATGAGACTGAAATATCATCCAGCAGAGATCACTGATCCCGTCTAGTTCAGTGACACGGACAAAATTGGGAAACCTGTCCAATCTAAAATAAACATCTGTGTTTACACAGGTCGATTTCCAATAGCAGAGAGCGCTGACTTGTGCTTCTGACATTCATAGGAAGACACAAAGGAAACCGACAGAAGACACGGAGGAGAGGACCGAAAGTGACCGAACGGGGCTCAGCGAGGTCAAAGGTCAAGCAGCTGGTCCCGCCAACGGGGGTCAAGCTTCATAGGAAGAATGCTGTTCTGAACTTAATCTTTCAGTGCAAACAGGTGTTTTGAGGTGCTGCACACACACACACACACACACAACACACACACTCACACACAGATGGCCTCTCCCTGACCCAGGCCATATCCAGTCCCCGTTGGCTCTGCACTGGGAATGTCCCTTTCAGTAATTACCACTTTCGTTAGAATCCCTCTACACATGTGTACGGGCGCGTGAAGCTGCTGCTGCAGCAGAAGAGGGTTTGAAACGTACAGGTCAGGATGGCCTTCCAAGCTAATTAAACCTGATACTCTGATAAAGTCATGTCCTATTTCTCCACGTTATGAAGAGAAGAGTCAGAGCATTCTTCACATTCTCCTCCTCTGAAGTCTGGAGCTCAGCTCGGGAACATTTGGGCAATGTTCGGCTCCAGAGACGCTAGCCAGATTGTACAAAAAAGAAAAATTAAAGTGCACAAAATGCTCAAGGTTTTTTTTGTGTGTGTGCAAAACATTTCTTACACTTTCCTTTCACCGTCTCTCCATTACTCAGATGTTGCCAAAACAAGCGATTAGCTGTGCTTTCTCAGCAACCACACCCAGACAGACAGTCATGTACACACACACACATGCGTGCACACACACACACATTAACTAATGTTGTCTCCTGTCATCCACTTTCGCTTCACCCACCAGCCCTGCAGAGAATGACCACAAGCAACCACAGCAACCCATGGTAACCTGCAAACACACAATCAGCAGCTGATGAGCGTAAACACTTGTCATGCTCATCTCAATGGCCTTCTCTCCTCCGCTCCATGCGTGCACATCCCTGCATCCAATCATCGAATGTGTGCGTCAGTGTCTGTGTGAGACACTTTGCCAGGCGGCAGCTCCGTGTCACAAGAGGAGACGTGTGTCTGATGACATCGGTCAAAGCAATCACTGTTGATTGACTGTTGTTCGCCCCCATCAGACTCTGGTCCCGCAGGTGACTTTGGCACTGATAACTGGATTATTCCCCTTCTCTCCTCCTCCTGCCGGCTTGATAAGAACCTGATCTCCAGGTGCTGTCGGTGGTCACAAATAATTCATCTAACTATTACTCACGTTTTCACTGCACGTCTCTGTTGTTCAAAAAGAATGACAAAAACATGTGCGAATCAAACTTATATAGTTTGACATTTTGGGAAAGGTGCTTATTTGCTTTTTTCAAACCCTTTGGAGAGTAAATATGAAGCCACAGCCTGCAGCCAATTAGCTTAGCACAATGACAGGAAACTGGAAAAACGGCAATTTGCGGTTTTTACGAGGCATTACGTGCCAGACTACTGTATCCAGACGACTGTTAAAATGCAAAGCAAACCTCGAAGACACTCGAGTGTAGATGTTGTTACTTATTGACAGAGCCAGGCTAAGCCGGTTCCCCTGGTGTCCAGTCTTTATGCTAAGCTAAGCAAACTGTCTCGCTTCAAAATGAACAGACGGACACCAAAGTCGACGTTCTCATTGCACTCTTCGCGAACTAGTCAGTAACCCTGGTTCCTAAAATGTCAAACTATTCCTTTGACTACTTCACCTGTCGCACAGAAAGAACGCAGAGATTGTGAAGCTGAACCTGCCACACGTAGCTTCCCCGTTTAATATTTAGAGTTGCCACTTGAAAAAGGGAATGACACGTTCTTCTTCTTAGAAAGTTCCAACTCCTGTTCCATGAACACTAATATAGCTGGAGTGTTTGTGGACACCCAGTTGCAGCCGGCATAAAATACTGGTCAACACACGCGACTATAAAAGGCTTAATCAATTCTGGAGGAATGCGAGGGCACAGCTCCACTTCCTCTCCTCCCAGCTGTGGCTGTAGCGCTCCACGCTCAGACTGATGTTGTCCAGGCAAACGGAATTGAAGGGATAATGAAAGAGGGATAAAAGAAGAAATCGAGAAATACTGCCCATTCTATTTTAGATGCATCTGATGGCAGTGCTTGCGTGCATGTCTTCCCCACCTCGTCCTTTTCTTGTTTAGTCTTCGTCATCCTGTGCATTTCAATCCATGTGGACGTTAAAAAGATTTCCATTAACTAATCCGACTGCTTTAGATGTTTGTTGAAAGAATAATGTCAGATATGTCTCTGTAAACTCTGCTCTCTTTATGAAAACTGAAAAGTCTGTTCTTCATTTTCCTATTTTCTGCTCATAATCTTTTTCCAGGAGATGCCTCCACTGAGGATTTACCCACAATCCCCTGGGTGTATCAGACTCTGACTTGCAAAAAAGACCCAGCTCACAGCATTTGTGAGGAAAATGAGCTCCCTACCTCTCCGGATGCAGACATGCATGCTGTTTTTAAGCCTTCCTTTGTTTCACAAAGTTGTCTTGAAACTGTAAATGAAATATGTCTGTATAAAAATGTCATATGAATACTGTGCTGGCAGCATTTCTTATTCAAAATGAGCCTGCGATACACACCGTCCCACAATGCATTGAACTTTTCTCTTGTTCTTTTTTCATTCATTACAAACTCGGCTCACATTTCATGATGCTCCTGTTTTGGTTGCACAATGGTTGACACAGTTCCTTTGTGCCGTAGATCGAGCCTTCATTTTTCCGGGAGATCACACGCAGACATAATTGCATAGTGAAAGTGAGGCATACAGGGAACCAACCTTAACACTGATGGTGTCATTATTCCATAGCTTTTACATTGTGCATGCAATATTTACATGGTGATGATAAGTTGAAGCAAAAAGCTTGTCTGTTGCCACTTTTGCATTATATCTTGTTCTTACAATTCTTACAAAAACTGAAGTGAAAAAATGACATGTTGTAGTTTAATAGGGCGTTATGTGCCGGACTATTTCTCGGCCCCGCACATAACTCCCTGTTAGATAACAACTTGACCCGTTTCCCCTGCTAACTGTAAGCTAACTAGCTCTAGCTGTTAGCTTCACACAAAGTGCTCTGTGCTATTTTTTCTTTGTTGTCACAGAGGGTGCCAGGAAACGAGCAAATACCCCAGTAAGTTCCTGCCCCCATCCAAGAAATAGTCCGGCACATAACGTTTCTATCTTCTGACAGAGCCCAGCTAGCTGTTTCCCTGTTTACACTCTCAATGCTAAACTAAGCTAAGGCTATTTCCCCAAATTGTGAACTACTCCTTTAATGTTTTAAATAAAGTATGTGTGAAACAGCAGCTTCACAGTACCTTTATTGTTGTTTCTTTTGATCAGCAGTGTGAAATGTCCTGATATTTGAGACTCCTGGGTCGTCCAGACGGACAGAAATCGAAGCATTTATCTTAACCCAACCGTGCACCTATCATCCCAGGTCTGCTGAATTGCACAAATTGTCGACGCAGGACTCAATGCCCTATTTTCTTTTGCTCTCTTTCCATATTCGATTTTGAAACTTCTTTGCATGTGTTTGCCCGCTCATCCCTGAAATCTGTGTTATTTTAGGCACCGGTCTGAATGTTTTGGCGGGGGTGGAAGCGAACGCACAGCCCTTTCTCCAGTTTGCTTCTTTCGGATAAACACAAACAGACACAGCTGGGACAAACAGGGCAAGTCATCTAGACTGCACTTTTGCCCCCTCAGGCTTCTGTAAGACAACAAAGCACTGAAATGTGTTGTGTTGTCAGAAATATCTTCGGTCTGCTGATGAGCACAGATCGTTTGACATTTAGTAATTACATTTCCAAACACAAATATCTTCTTTTTTTTTTTTGTGCAACGGAATGAAAATAAATGACACATTCATACATTTCTCAGTGTGTTCTTCGTGAGACAGCGGGACCTGAAGCTGTGGTATTTTTTTGGCCGAAACGGTCCGTTTGAAAGTTCAGTTTCAAGAGACCGTGTACAACCGACAGACACTAAAAATGGAAAGTTAATTCAGCTGTGAAAAGGAAAAATTCTTTTTTACATCATATATTTTCGATCAAAAGAACAACAAAAGCAATTTCTTTTTGTTGTTGTGGCTGTGTTCTTCGAAAAACATTTCAGGAGGCAATCACCCTACTTAGTGTGTGTGTGCGTGTGCGTGTGCGTGTGCGTGTGCGTGTGTGTGTGTGTGTGGAGGCAAAACAGAAGCTCTTTTACAATCTGGCTAAATGGCAGGTTAAAGATTCCTTTCACTAATTTCCAACATCAGCAAAGACTTCTCTCAGCCTGAAGATAAAACACCCTGGAGAACAACTCCCTGACACTCTCACACACACACACACACACACACACACACACACACACACGACAGATGTTCCAAAATACCACAGTAACAACAGCGCAGATGCAGGCTGGGAAATGCCCTGTGAGGTCTTCATTGCTTCAGTACAAAGCTGCTTAGGGCTTTTAGAGCCGTAACGGGCAACAAGCAGCGAACGTAATTCATACACTGTGTTTTCACAGGAATCAGAGAGGGAGAGAGTAAAGAAAAGGTGGCCTGTGAACGAGGGGAGGTGTTATTTTTCACTGCATGTTTTCTCATTTGAAGTTGTGCAAGAGGTTGTATTTTTATTTTTTTTCCCCCAGCACTGCCTTTTCTGAACTTGGGTCTCTCTGTAGATCAGCGAGGGATTTATGTTGTGGGAACTGCAACAGGAAGGAAAGTGCAGCTGGGAATTTTTGCCCGGAGCAAAACAGACTAGAGGTCTGTGGCGAAAAAAAAAGGCGAGAGAAAGAGAGGAGAAGGGAAAAGAGAAGGAAGGAGAGAGACAGAGGGAGAATAAAATAAAAAAAATAAAAAAAAGATGGCAGAGGAGCAAAGGGGATGAAAGTTTGAAGCAGAGATGACATGAAGCATGGGATGGGAGGAGGAGAGAAGATTTCACGCGGCGACGGAGGAGTGAAAGTGAACTTTACTTAATGTGGAGACGACGGGAGGATGACAGGGAAGGAAATCTGGTTTCCACGCTTTCTTGGGATGTCAAGGCAAGTCACACACTCGCACACCTGTAAATCTACACGTGCGCACTCACAATCTTCCTGCCGGAAATTGGGGGAGAAGGGCAGCCTGACACATGCACACGCGTGAATGAAAACTGGACTTGGACCTGCAGTTGTACACACATTGCTGTGACAAGAAGAAGTCCACTCCCTCCACCCCTTCCTGCTCTCAAGGACTTCTGCTTCAGACTGTGTGTGTGTGTGTGTGTGTGTGTGTGTGTGTGTGTGTGTATTTTCTACACCCTCATTTCACTCTTAATCCTAATCTGCCAACTTGTCATTTGATGTTTGTGTACATACCTGCACACACACACCCACAGTGAGCTCACAGACACACGCGCTCCCTTCTCTACTCTCTCACACACTCTCGCTCTCTCGTCCTCAGAACAGCAGGTCCCTGGAAACAGCCAAACTGTCAGGGACTGTAGCAAACACATGCTCGCTCTCGGCTCGGCTCCGTCTTCAGTCGCTGCCAAGGGAGGAGGAGGAGGAGGAGGAGGAGGAGGAGGAGAAGTGAGGCTGGGAAGGAACAGACAGAAACACACAGATAGAAAAGAGAGAGAGACAGACTTGGACCAACCTCTGACTGCTTACCTCTCGCCCCTGCCTGGCGGACTGTGTGGGAGACTGGAGGCAGAACACAAGTGATGCCTCGCACTCTCAGGAGCAGCACATAGTCAGGACGTTCTTTAGCTTTCTACATTTTCCTCTCACTGTTTCAATGATGAGGAGAGACCGTCTCTTCTTAGCCGCGACCCTCACAGCCATCTTCTCCGCTGACCTCTATTTTATCCTCCTGCCAAAGCTGCGGAGCGTGGGGTTGGGATCAGGATACTTTTGCCCATGTGGTCCCGACAACCTCACCCTTCCCAGTCACGGGGGTCTCGCCACCCCGCAGCTCTCCAACTGGACGCTGGATGGTACCGCATCTGAACCCGCTGATTGGGGCTCAAAGCTGGGGAGGCTGTTTGCTCACCCTCTGTACAACATCCAGACTCCGGCGCTGGGTCCGGAGGAGAGGCTGCTGCAGGCGGTGCAGCTGATGGACTACTACAGGAGGAAGGTGTCACGCTGGGAAAGGTCCGTTTCTGGTGTCATTTTCTTTGATTTTAAAAATCACATTTAGACATTGCTTATTTTGCCCACAGTGAAAATGATTGTACAATGGGTGACAAATACCTAAACATGGCTTGTGTTACTCAACTTTATTGTGAAAGAGGAGCATGTTCATCGTGGCTCACTCTGGAGGGACGTGTTGGGGCTCGACTGTGGTCACGGGGCAGGGTCAGCGACATCATGGCCAAACCCAACCGCACACGTATGGAGTCATAAGAGTGCCATGAGTACGAATAAATCTGTAAAAGAATAAGCGAAATACATTTTGAAATGCAAAGAGGAATAAATGAGTAAGTACATTTTTTTAATTAATTAAGAGACAAACAAAATTATTATATTATTATCTGTTAATAAAACAAATGTGGAAATATGAAGAGAAATAAATTAAAGAGCAAATACATGTGGAAATGTAGACAAATAACAAAATATAAAATAAGCATTTTCATTTAATTTCACATTCATCTGTTTATTCATTTCTGTACATATTTATTTCTGTATTTGTTTTAAATACATTTTTAATCCCTTTATTTTTCTTTCTTCTTTCTCTATTGCTTTTGCTATTCCTTGAAGGGCCAAGCTGTCAATCAACTGGCTTCACTTCCCCTTTATATTTCCACGTTTATTTTCTCATTCTTTTACAGATGTATTCTTTATTATGGCACTCCCATGACTCCACACGGACCAACACAAACACACATCCAAGCAAATAAACACACGTGTGCATTTGTTCATGATAACAGATGTACACCCACAGACAGACGTCAGGATGTGTAGACAATTCTGTACGTCATAAAAGTCCAAAGTCGAGTGGGCTGGTGGCAGAAAACCCTCGCAAACATGTCATCCTGAGGGTTTGCGTCTGGCATGCTCTCTGTAAGGTAAACAAGGATTTAAAACTGCTAAATCCCATCTTAGTGGGAGCCGTAGCTGTCTTTGGCTTGTGAGGCTGTCCGTCTATCCCGACACAGTGCACTCCCTCCGAGAGATACAGATTTTGGGCTCTGACGGTGGAAACTGAGAAGAAATATGAGCAGTGACATCCTCTCGCTGCTGCTTTTTTAAAATGTTTTTTTTTTTTGTTGAAATGTGCACAAAAACAATGGATAGCCAAAAGGCTTGTTCAAGACTTGCAATATCTTGCAACAGCATCTCATCACTGCAACGAACACACCCGGGAGAGCTTTTTGCTTTTTGACTGCTCGAATGAACAGTGAAAACCGCTTTTATTTGCATGCAGAAAAAGGAAACGGGTTTAAAATACATTTCCTGGATAAACCTGTGTATGTGTGGCTGGCAAACGTTGCAAGAAGTTACCATTGAAACTCTCCACGTTCTCTTTGCTATCCTGTGTGTGACTCCACGCTCTGCACTTGTCCATTGTCCTGATTACTTTAATCAGTCACTTCAGCTCGCTGGTGGACTGACGGCTCATATTTATAGCCCTTTGCGCTATTAACTCAGCACTTCTTGCAGCCTGCGATGGAGTTTGTTTTGGTTGGGAGATGACTGTCCCACTCAGTGCGGTCAGCTCTGGCGAAGTGGTGCCGCTCTCACCACAGACATATTTTTTGGGTCTTAGATTATTGTTGCTCAGGATTTAAGTATAGTAGAGAGGAGAGGAGGCTGTGGAGATTCAACATGTTGTTACCACTGCTGCTAAAAACACTAGAAAGACAATAAGACATCTAATACATTTCTGTATGCGAGTGCAAACGTCTCATATCATCTTTCAATTCAAACACACTCTTTTTCAAAGCTGCTGCTGCTGACAGGAACCTGTTGAATGCACTTTGGCATAGATTTCAGGCTCCATACTGCTCCAAATCTTTGGTCTTTCCAAAATAAAAAAAAAAAATGGTTTATCCAAATTAATGTGAGAAGTGAATCCCGAGCAGTGGATTTGTTTTTAAAGCTCGGCAATCCAGGTTTAGCAAAAACACAGCAAGAGCCCTCTTTCAGTGAGCCACCTCATTGTTGTTTATGTAACAACATGGCATTCACAAGCCCTCTGCAGCACGGAGATGGATGAAAACACATGTCCACAAACTGTTTTGTTAAAAGGGACAGTTCACCCCAAAAATCATAAATCCGTTTTTTTTCCTCTTACCTTTAGTGCTATTTCTCAATCTAGTTTGTTTTGGTGCGAGTTGCAGAGTGTTGGAGATATCAGCCGTAGAGACGTCTGCCTTCTCTAGAATATAAAGGAACTACTTGGCACTCGGCTTGTGGTGCTCAGAGTGCAAAGAAAAAAAAAACACTCAGCAATGTCTGTTCCCAGATAAATCAAGCAGTTTCATGTAGGCACTACTTTTTTTCACCCCTCAACCACCGCGCAGAAGGAAGCGTGCGTCTACTCATGGGCGAGAGGTTCATGCTCACTCGTTGGCGGGTGTAGTTCGGTAGAAAGAAAATAGATCCTACGTGAAACTGCTCGCAACAAGGTCTGTGGATTATCTTGAGTGACCGGGTCATGATTTCTGGAAAGAAATAATTGCTGTTTTGAGTTTTTCAAAATAAATGTTTTTGCCGCAAAGCAAATGCCATGTAGTTCAATTATATTGGAGACAAGTCAGACATCTCTACGACCGATGTCGCCAACACTCTGCAACTCGCACCAAAAACAACCAAGATTGATAAATAGCGGTACAGGTAAGAGGAAATATATGTACTTTTGAATTTGGGGTGAACTGTCCCTTTAAAAGTTGTAATGTCACATGTATTCATTTCCTACAGTTAACCTCTGTAAGGCGTCTTACTCCTCAGACATATGCACCTCTACAGCGAGGCAGCGGCTGTGTCCAACATATCCGTGACTGAACATGAAGTGACCTTTGACCCCGACGCCAGCTGGCTGAAGTTCCACCTGGGAATAAGCCGCTATGCTCTGTACTCCCGCGAAAACCCTGCTATCCCGCAACTCCTCAAGGACATGCAGGGCATGGCGGTCGTCAGCGCAGGTGAGGGATGGTTTGGTTTTAAAACATCTGTAAATCTGTGTGAAATCTATTGCGAATGCTTGATGTAATTGGCAGCCACCATTTGGTTTTACTAAAGAAAATAAGTAAATAAAGCAGTTTTCTGATTTAGTGGATGCTGGGTTATAGAGGCTGTTAGAGGTGCTAATATTCTGGCTATGCGTCTAATTCCTTGTGGTAATGATTTGTTATCTCTTACAGATTATACTCAAGACGAGAAGGCCCTAAAAGGAGCGTGCGATTGTACCCAAGGTATGGTCATTGAGGCATCTATATCCGCTTGTGTTCAATTTCTGACAAGCGCCTTTGTTTCTCTCTCTGTGTTTCTCCCTCTTTGTGTCTCTCTCTGTGGTTGGCGATGCCGTCAGAGACAAACACTGCTGCCTTTGTGATAGCGAGAATTTTGTTTCGTTTTTTTGGCATCAAAATCCAGATTTGTCTCGTCTGTGTAAGACACTTGCTCTGGGGCAGAAAAGCAGGCGTTCGTTTGTGTTCAAAGGCAGAGCTCTTAATTACAGTAAATGTTTGATGTGTGCGCGCTCCGAGGGAAGCCAATGTTTTCAGGCGTCAACCTACAGCCACCACCTACGCCGTCTTCTCTTACTGTTCCTCTCACCAGCACGCAAGCCAAAGCTGCGAGTGTAAGAATGGACAATTAATGGAAAAAGTTAACAGACAAAGCTACTTTTAATAGATGTTATTGTAGCAAAAAACTGGCAGATGTGGTGGATGGAGTATTAATGCAGCTAGCTGTTGGTTTAAGTGATAACTATGGCTTTCGTATAACAGGTACAAATGGATGTGTAAAGGCTGTTCATGGGTGGATTACTGAACGAGCGTACTGGGAACAGGCCAAAATGTCGGGGCCCCCTGGCCTACAAAACGTCACGTACCAAGCAGGAAGATGTGAAAAATGACAATAAAAGAGACACAAATGACTACAAAGACATAAAATAACCAAAAAGACACATAATGACTACAAAGAGATGCAAATATATCAATAACTGTTTTGTTTTTTTTTGTTTTAAAGCAAATTTGGATGGCAAAAAGAGCTCAAATTTTCCAGCATTTTTAGACTTCAGACTGCTTTTTGTCCCGTCTGTGCCTCGCCAACACAGTGAAGTGACTGACCACACAAACATCATCCACTGCCAAGAAGAAATGCAACAAAACAATCCGTCCTGTCTGCTTAAATTTAAACTCAAAAGACTTTCTCATTATTTCAGTAACCAAAGAGCGACAGTGTTCGACGGCCAGAAACACCGTTTCCGCCAGTTTGTTCCAGTTTGATTCATTCCAGAAAATGTGATCGTTAACTATTTATAGTTTGACCGAGTGCAGCAGGGGGAAGGCGTGTGTGTGGGTAGTTTGGCCTACTGCTGTGACATAACATACAGCCAGACAGAGCGAAAGCAACGCAAGTCGCTGAAAGAGCAGAGCGCAAGCTGTGTGACCAACCCCCAATTACTTTATCACAGGGAACTGGCAGATCGAGAAAGTGCTCCACTACGAACTGGCCTCTGGGGCGTTAAGTAAAAAACAAAACAAATACTGAGTCTGATGCTCAGTGTTTACTTTTGTCAAGCTAGCGTTGAAGTTTCTAGATGAAGTCAAAGTTGCTTTCTCTTCCTGCCTCTGCGCTCTAGTTGTGAAGCCCAGCGGACATCACCTGAAACTGGCTCTCAAGATGCAAAACTTCGCTAAAGCCATGTTCAAGCCAATGAGGTGAGGACCCAGTCCACAGCTGATCGAGTCCCTGGTTTGACATACAAACGTGCACCCATGCACACGCACACACACAAGGTTTATTAATTTGCCAAAAAAAGAAAGAGAAAAAAAATCCCAATAAACAAAGTTGAAGAATTTCACTGATTATAGTGATTATTATAATTTCTTTTCAAATTTTCTAAAGATAAAGCATGTTTTAAACATATATTTTCTCCCTTCATGTCCTATGTTCATTTACCTCAGGCTAAATCATCTAAGATCTGTTAAGATAATAGTATAGTATTTGTGGTGTTGATTATATACTAACTGACAGTCTTGACTGTGTGCGTGTGCGCGTGTGTGTGTGCGTGTGTGTGTGTGTGTGTGTGTGTCAGGCAGCAGAGGGACGAGGAGACTCCAGAAGACTTCTTTTACTTTGTTGATTTCCAGAGACACAATGCAGAGATCGCTGCGTTTCACCTGGACAGGTGCAGTGAACAGTCACTCATAATAATCATTTAATCATCTTAATTGTTTTTCCTGTTTTACTACCGTCCCTGTTACACTCTGTGTATTTTAAGTGGTCTCTCAGTGTATTTATGTGGCAGTGGTGCTTGGGGGCAATTTTAGTTTTTGTTGCACATCTGTCATTTTATTGGCCTGAGTTAAGGCTCTGGTGCATAATGAAGTGCAACAAATGTTTTTCTTTGGGCATTTTATTTTAAAAGCACAATACGTGATGCAAATGTAAAACTAAAAACAGGAAGTTAAAAAAAGCATGTAAAAATTAGTTATTAGTGGCCTCCAGCAGTGTAACATGCAGACATTTTAATTGATGATTATCGAGAAACATAAAATGCCGTCATAATTCACACATCAAACATTTGATCATAGTATCGGCATGGCAATGTCAGCAAGCAATGTCAGCTGAATTATCTCAGCAATCATGGGACGGATTGCCATGAAATTTTGCACAAACATTTAAGGTCCCCAGAGGATGAATCCTACCGACTTTGGTGATTCACGACTTTTCATCTAGCGCCATCGTCAGGTCAGAATGCAAAGCTAATGACAGTCCAAAGAGCCACAGCTGTGCTTCTTTCTTTAGTGCTAATTAACTAACGTTACCGTACTAATAAACTGAGATGGTGAACACGGTAAACATAGCACGCTGACAGTAGTGTTCAGCTCACTGTAAGTACAGCCTCACGATGCTTAGTCTTGTTGAAATTTATATGGTTAAAAAAATCACGGGAGTTAATGAAAATATTCTAATGTGTTGTGTCTAAGAAGAGCGACAATGAAACTAGATTTGAACCTTAAAAAGGAGCAGTCCTAAATGGTCTCCAGTAAATACTTATAAATCACTTCTACTTCTCTTAGTGTCATCTAACAAACCATCCACTCCACACAGAGATTGCAATATGTTTGTCCAACCCAGTATTTCCAAACTTGATGATCAGTATAAACCACAGGCTCTGGGCAAACTCCACAAAACACACACCAAACACATCTCGTTGTGTAATTGCACATTAGCTGAGGTGAGATGATTCACTCTGAAACAGTCATCTGAGCTAGACAGTATCATTAAGAAGCCACACACGATGATTCATCGCTTCGCCAAAAAGACAGTAAACAACAGGAGTGCCGCGTCAACATGAGGATGAATACGCCCTGTATCTGCTGAGATTTAGACATATATCATGTCTTTAAAATGTAAGAATCATTAACAGTTTCTAACATCAAACGCAAAAAGACAAATTATTTCCCTGCTCTTTTTTTTTATTTATGGCGCCGTGTTTTTAATCCGTGGCAGCGCGTTGTCTCTCTCTGATGTGTCTGCGTTGGCTGCCAAGCCCCTAAAATCATCGCGAGCAATCAGCAGTTGGGGAATGCTGACGATCTGAGAAACAGCCATTGAGCTTCACACACCGATTGTTGTTTGATTACCGTTCGCGAGACATGACTGAAGTATGGCCCTAGGGAAGGCATAAGCTCTTGATAGTGTGTATGAACACAGCCAGCTAAATTATACAGCGAGGAGACTGTCAGTAGGGCACATTCATTGATATGAATCAGTGAAAATGAACCGCGGGCTCCTGTGAAATGAGGTGAGGAGACAGCGATAAGGATAGCATCAGCTTGACAGGGTTCACGTTACATTTACATTAAAAGTTATGTAAGCATGGACTGTGTGAACTGTAAACTTTTCCTCACGCAACAACAGCTTCTATTGGAGTTTTCTTATGAATATCATCTTGTTTTTATAGGATCCTTGATTTCCGGAGGGTCCCGCCAGTGGCTGGCCGGCTGGTGAACATCTCAGGAGAAGTCCTCCAAATCACTCACAACGAAGACCTACGAGCTGTGTTCTTCACTTCCCCAGGTAAAGAGCCAGCAGGGCTTTAAAGGAACACTTTCATATTTAGGGAAACACAGTAATTCCCTTTTTATTTCCAAGACTTAAATGACAAGATTGATTCCTCTCATGTCTACACACGAAGTATGAAGCTAACATGACCAATATCTGATTTATTTTTTATTACGCTTCATCTACACACTGTGTCCCTATATCTTTGCAAATACCACATTGTATCAGTATTAATAGAAACCTAAGCCTGTCTGTGTTTTGGTTATTTTGGTTCCGGTGTGATGTTCTTCAGTTGGAGGGAAAGGCAGAGCTGATCAAACAGCATGTAATTGTATGTGAACATTAAACCCATTTTGTACTGACACCATTTCGCTCTGCTTTTCCAACAGCGAACAACACGTGTTTCTTTGCCAAGTGCCTGTATGTGTGTAAGACGGAATACGCAGTGTGCGGGGGCCCCGACCTGCTGGAGGGCTCCCTGTCGGCCTACCTGCCCGGCCTCAGCATCGCTCCCCGCATCTCCATCCCCAACCCCTGGACTCGCTCCTACACCTTTACTGGACGAGAAGAGTAAGAACCTTAACCTCTTTACACTCAAGAGGAATAACGTTTCATTTTATATTTTTGTAGCGTGGATTTTGTTGAAAATATGTTCAACAAAAGGTTTTGATTAAAAGGTACAGCGGGGTGCAGATTTACTGTCTTCAGACTGAGGTTAAGACAGTTGGTGGCCTCCAGTCAGATTGTAAATTCTAGTATTTTCAAAATAAAAGACCAGATTTCCCATAAAGACCAGATTTCCCATAAATCTTGTTAAAGCTGAAACAAATCAGATGTTTATCTCTTTGTTCACAGGCTTTTCTAATTAGGGATACAAGTTTAATTTGACCCTTTGTTTCTTTGCTGCACCATCCACCATTTTAGTAACCTATGAAGTCAGTTTTCACCCGACAAACAACAGTGTTGTGCTATAAATCTCATCATTATCTCAATATAATAATGTCTCAAAATCTAAATGAACTGAGGGGTCATTTTAGACATTGTTTTCTTAAATAGTTTGAAACATCTGGTCAAAACATTCAAATGCAGTAAACAGATCACAACCTTTTAATGATGTCATTTATGTCCGTTTTTTTTGTTTTTTATTATAGGTGGGAAGTGAATCCTTTCTACTGCGACACCTTAAAGCAAATGTATCCCTATAACTCAGGCAACAGGCTCCTCAACATCATCGACATGTCCATCTTCGACTTCCTCACGAGTATTTTATACCACTCCATCGCCGACTATTCACATAAAGCACTCGAGCTTTTACTGTCAGAAAGAAATCTTTCTATAAAGTGTTTGTCCCTGTGTTACAGGCAACATGGACAGACATCACTATGAGATCTTCACTAAATTTGGAGACGAGGGATTCCTTCTGCACTTGGACAATGCCAGAGGGTGAGACAGAAACGTCACAGAGCATTAAATGATTGTGAAATTGTCCGTTGAGGGTTTCATTTTCTTATTGGATCTTGTGCTCAGGTTTGGGAAGCACTCTCAAGATGAGATGTCCATCCTGGCTCCATTATCTCAGTGCTGCATGTAAGTGTAATAATACGTAGTGCAGTGGAAACACCATGTTTGTGGATTCATATTTAAAATTCAGAAATACGAGCAGTTTATCCATTAAATTGTCATATCGAAAGTAAATAAGGGAGATGCAGTTTATTGTTATAGGTGCTATATGCGACTTTCAGAAGATCTTTGTTATTAATGACACCAGTGTGTATGTTACAATATAATCATATATCATATTTAGAATAACATTTCCGCCATTGACTAGCAGAAAGAAATTGTTAGTTATAGACATTTGCTTTGTACCGTTACATAATTGTTGCTGGTTAAAATCAACACTGTTTCACATAATACACAAATTAGTATCATGGATCACTTTAGCTTGTGAAGTGTAGAAGTGTGATTATTTCATCTAGCTAGTTTTACTTACGCTCACTGAAGAACCGTTATTAATAGGTTTGCTCAGACCTAAAAGTGTGAATGAAATGCTGCTGTTACTAAAAAGGTCTGAAATATGCAGACTTTGAAAGGTTTACAGAAATGTGCATTATAGTTAATACACTGAAGGAAATGTTTTTAGTCTCATATATCTTTTATATTTTATATTCTTTATTTTTATCTATAATGCACATTTCTGTAAACCTTTCAAAGTCTTCATATTTCAGACCTTTTTAGTAACAGCAGCATTTCATTCACACTTTTAGGTCTGAGCAAACCTATTAATAATGGTTCTTCAGTGAGCATAAGTAAAACTAGCTAGATGAAATAATCACACTTCTACAGAACTAATTTGGCAAACTAACCTAGCATCCACTCAGATAGTATTTTGCTAGCGATAACAACATTAGCACACAAGCTAAGGTTAGCCAGCTAGCTGTAACTTGGCTATTCTGCATGGATCTGCCGTTGATTGCTTCTTAATGTTAGCGGACGAAGTCATTTGCAAACGAGAAGCTAGCCAGTTTACCATCCGGCTCAGCCCCGGCAGCAATTTTGCTACGTTGGCGCTGTAGGGAAGCTTGAGAGAGGCAAAGGCACTCGGGAGGATTCGTAAACGTCACATCCTTTTCGATTTTCCCGGCAAAACCGCCACGAGTCCTTTCCGCAGAAATCAGTCCACAGGCTACCGAGAAAGTCGTGGAAGGTCTTGTTCTTTGTTACATTACAATCTGTTCACACATTACGATACAAAGCCAACACATGTAAATAGTCACATGTAGCTCCTTTAAAAAAAGGAAGCGAAACAGTTTTGGGATAAAAATGTATTTCTTCCGTCTCCCTCCTCAGGATAAAGCGCTCCACACTGTTGCGGCTGCAGCTCCTGGTCCGACCTGAGTTCAGGCTCAGCGATGTAATGAGGGAGTCCCTGGAGGGAGACTATTTACAGCCCATCCTGACAGAGCCCCACCTCTTAGCGCTGGACCGCAGGTTACAGAAGGTCCTCCGCGCTGTCCAGCGCTGCGTCAGGAGGCTGGGAAAGGACGAAGTGATCTTCAAGGACTTTGTCAAATCCACAGCGCCACCTCAGACCGCCGCAGAGGTGAGGAAGGTCAGGTAACACAGGATGCACCGCTCCTCTTCGTAGCTGCTCTTTGCACAGAAGACTTCATGGTGAAGCACCGTGAGCAGACAAGGCTCAGATGGATTTGATTTAAGGAACAAGCCATAACTGGAAGACACGTTGAAATCCTCAGAGCTTGTCAGAGAAGGAAGGAATCTCATTGTGGAGGTTCAGAGCGGGAATCACTGCAGGCCTCAAATTCCTGTCACAGAGGGAGCTGTACATTTTATTACCTTTCGTTTCTCTCATGGTCATAAATTCCCCCATGGTGTATTTTATGACAGGGCTCTCACTTTTTTTATGTCCAACCATCAGGTAGGTTTGAAGTTGATGTATTTAAGCCTTGGACCTCACGTTAAAAAAAAAGTGCCATAAAATGATATATGAATATTATTTTTCCCACTTTCATTGAGTTACTTTTTTTAAACCAACATCAGTCGTGATCGTAACTACCAAAAAAAATCTTTCATTTTCAGAATCTTTATCCTTCTAAGTGCCAGTGTGTTTACATAATGCTACCGTTGCTTGTTATGGAGAGAGAAAAAAAACACAAACAATTGAATTATTGTCTGTAAACTAAATGCTAGGGGGATTTCTTTTACCGTCTGGGATATGTCAATGATTAGCATCAAAATTGATTTTGATGCATTGCATCAAACACAGCAATGCTTCATAGTGCAGCAGCGATAACCCAGTGAAAACCAGGAAAGTACTGTAGCATGTATTCGCCCCATAGAGCAAACTTGAGAAAATGGCTCAATCTGGCGACATTTTTGTCCTTAAGTGTCTGTATTTTGGCCACACAGTTCATTATAGATTTATTATCGGAGCTTAGGTTAAATTTCCAAAATAAACAAATAAAAACTTGCACCTTTGCCAAAATGTTTGCCATATGCATTAAGACAACCAAATGTATCTAACATTTTAACATTAAACACCCCAATATGTCCCCAGTGAGACGCAAGGGTTACATTAGGACACTTTTAAAGGAACAATTAAAAACCAACGTTAAAAACCAAAAAGGAGTAAAAGTATCAGGGAATGCAGGAGATTTCTTTGATGCATGAAGCTATAGGGGCTTCATGCATAATGGAGTTAATATTCATAAGAGAGGGCTGTGATGCACTGGATCAGTTGTAAACTAATGCTGGTGAATACTGTGATTATGGAAAGAAAAATGTGTGTGTCTTTGTGATGTTATAATTATAAAAAAATAAAGTTATTTTAAAGAGAAATGATCACCTGCGAGTAACAGAGGTGTACGTTTGTGTGTAGATGTACGTGTGGGAGAAAAGTGCTACCTATCAGAAACAGCCATTTAGTTTCCTCCACCCTGTTTTCCAGACTTGTAATCCTTCGGTCTCATCAGTGTTTAAACAGCTTCACCACATAACTGTCAACTAAAACAGGCGGAGAGAGTAATGGCTAACCTAAAGTAACTGAGAAATATGTGATATATCATACCAACGGAAGAAATCTGAACCAAGCCAACATTTTCCTATTATAAATCTTTAAATGTGTTATCCTTTGTGAACATGTTTGTGCTTCGGCTTTTCATTATTTTCTTTGGTCCTATCCAACAGACTTGATAGGTTCCAGGTCTGTGTGACGTAAAGTAAGACGAATAACCACAGTTGGGGGAGTGATGCCAATTAAAGTCAGACAGAGGCTGATAAGTGGCAGGATCATAAAATATGCTCTCTACCGCAGGTAAATACCTTCATACCACAGTTTATCTTCACTAAAACCCAGCATCAGGAAAAAACATTTTAAAAATCGCTGTCGAAAATGAAGAATGAGCGATTAGGAAGCGAAAGGAACAGACTGAACTTTTCCAACTCCAAATAACTTAATAGCAACAATGTTAAAGCAGCACATGTTGGTAGTTTTCCCCAGAGCCAAGTACAATTGTTAATAATCAAGTTTTAAACTTTTGCTCATTATTTGAAAATATCACTGCATGGAAAAATGACCTAAGTTGTCTAAAGTTATAAAAATCCTCTTAAAAGAAAAAAAAACTGAGTGATTAACCAGATAAAGCAGGTTTAAAAAATAATGAGTTCACAAAAGTGGAATGGAGGAATTAAATGGAATAAAATATAATTTTCACCATTTATATGTTTTGGTGCAGGAATGAATACCAATCGTCTGCACTGAGCAGTGACGTGTCGCCCCCTGGTGGACAGAGGTGGCGCTGCATCTGTTTTCAGAGCCACCTTACACCCAATAATACTAGTGAGAACCACAATAACAAGTAGCCTACAGTAGTAGTGGAAAGTAATTAAGTAGATTTACTCAAAGATCCCCTCCACTTAAACTTTTTTTTTTACTTTTATCTGTGCAGTTTGTCACTAGAGGTGTTTTCACATTCCTTTACTAAAAGGGGGAGATGTCTGTGCACTTCTCTTAAAATCTGAGATTCAAATGTACAATGTAGATAAAGTAAGTCACACATTCAAAACAGCCAATTACCTGAATAATTCTCAAATACAGACACAAATCATCCACACAAACACACCTGCACAAACTCAAACGTGCAGCAGGGCAGACTTGTGAGTACAGAAAGCCAGAGTTAGCATTAGCATAGTGAACATTTTTGACAGAAAACATAATAATGTGCACTTTTTGGGGATGTTAACCAGACCCTAGAGCTTCCAACTAATATTTACCAAAAAAAATCCCATTAGATATTATTGTATGTTTAACAACCAGTAATGCTGAGTCCAGCCACTGCTAGCTACAAGCTAACATATGCTAACTACACTCACCTTTGTGTACATCTGCTGGTCGAAGATTTTGGTGCACAACAGACTTCCGAGTCACACACGTATGGCTGAATCTCTCCAGAGAAAATGGACCAGACGCTGGGCGTGCTGAGACCTCAGCTAGGATTTCTCAATGATAAAAGGTAGATGTGCTTCCAGGATCTTTTGGGAGTTTTTATTATTATTTAAAAAAAGGGAACTTTTAACTTTATTGGCTTGCTTGCTTTTTAACTTGGTTAGGTGCTAAATGAATCTCTCTGCAAAATGACTAGTTTTACTTTTGGTACTCTAAGTATACTTTGACTTCTAATTTCAGTAAAAGGTTGAATGCAGGACCTGTAAGGGTATTTCCACACTGGTACTGCTACTTTTCCATCAAAAGTTCCTAGTTCTAACACCGCTGAAGTACAGTAACGCATTCAAAGTTGCAACACAAAAGAAAAAACCTGAGACAAAGCTGAATTATTTTTACTTTTTTATTGCTTAAACTGCCATCTGGAACAATCTATACCAAAAGGATAAACATCTTTGCACATACAGGAGGTCAAACTGAATACAGGGTAGAATAGAAAAAGAATGGTCCTCTGGTCGCCTGCAGCTCTGCGCTGCAGGCCTAACAAACTCACTGAAGGTCGGGCTAGCAGGAGTGACTGACTACTACTGTAAGCCCAGGTTAGGTAAGCTAAGGCAAACCGGGACGATTGCAGTGTGGCTAAAAACATTTTGGACTAAAACCAATGATGCTGCTATTTACACGAAAACAATATTTCGATAAAAGGTGAGTCAAACCCACGCCCCTAACAGAGTCATTTCCTGTGGATCAGGATAAGGATCAGATGGAGATGATTGATTTAACTGTAAAGAAAATACATATTACTCATGTCCATGAACAAAAAAAAGAAAAAAAAAAAAAAGAAAACTCTCCTCACTAACCTGACTACCCTGCAATCGGCACCAAAATCAAATCTTTTTGGACGTACAAACATACATCTCAATTCTTAAGCGCATTCGAGTGCTCTAAAAGAGACAAAACAGAAACACATGACTGGTTCTATGTCATTTCTGGTAACAGACAAGTGAGGCAGGAATGAAGAGTTAAGCCTATAATCCAGAAGTCAACATTGTGTGATTTGGTAAAAGATCTTTAAAAAAAACAAAACAGACTTAAACATTTTATGCCATCTAAATAGTCATGAAGCAGTTAAGCTAGGGAGTAACAAACCAAATATTTGACAAAGTTCCTGCTTCTGCAGGCTTTTTTTTTTTTTTTTTTTCATTTTTTTTTTTTTTTTTTTAATACACGCTTCCATTCATACCGGATCACTGGATGCCTAAAACATCATGCCAAGTAAGCATAGAGAACAGATCACAAGCTACTCTGATGAAAAGACAGCCACCTCTTCAAATAGGCAATAATCAATGACACTAGTTTTAAATAAATATCTGCTCACTCTGCCCGTCAGCTCACCTGTGACGCTTCAATACATAAATACTTCAGATGTCCTGAAAACCATAAACCATCTTGTGTTTTTTTTTTTCAAGACTTCACTTCAATAAACCTGGAATTACCCATTTGATCTATTTTTAAAAGGTTTTAACCCATGACGTTTTACACAATACGATTACATACTGTTTTTGTCGGTTGACAAGAAGAAGCATTTATTTACTTTGTGGCACTGGACACCTAAAATAGAATTTATGGAAAAATAAGTGTTTACAAAAGACAGTTAAACAGTTTTTTTTTTTTTTGTTTGTTTTTTTTTTTAAGATCACCATCACTCCAAACCATAAGTTTATCATTTAGTCAATGATAATAATATAACTATGATCGTTTTAACTATACCATGATAACATTTTGATTACAAACCATAGCAGAAGAGTGACCAAGTTATTTGGTATATACTAAAAAAATTGAATACTGAAATACACTTAATACTCTTTTTTTTTTTTTTTTTAAACCTTTCTTTTTTATTTCTTTTTTTCCTCAGAGTAGTCAAGGCAGTTCTTGTATGGTCGTTCTACCGATTAAGAGGACAATAAGGGTAATAACTACTTCCTGTTTGGAGCTCCAAACGGTCAGGGAACAGAGCACGCACTGCATTTCCACGGCTATGCATCTTTGCGCTGTGACAATAATCAACATTTGGCACTAGCCTGGTAGCTGCACAATAAAATAAAAACCTTAAGTTGTACAAGCTCTCTCTAACTAAGCAAAACAGACTTGTCATCGTTTCATCGTGCCAATCAAAAAGGTAAGCAACCGTCATATAGCTGAAACCTAAAAAACGTCAGATAAAATTTGATGCGATCATATTTGTCCTGCCTTCTACAGTTTCTAGGTTCTGCTCTATGCTGTATATCTAAATCAGACTAAATTATGTCAAAAAAGGAAATTATTTAAACAGGGGAAATAGAAGTCCTCTCTTCAATCTACAACATAAATCTGTAACAAATTCACCAAAAGCGCCATGTAAAGTTTGATTGTCCTGTCTCATCAGTCTGAGACCCTAATGTCTTTCAGATCTCCAAACAATCCTGCTTTGTGTTTAAGTCAAAAAAGAAAGCGTAACCAGCAAATACGTGTATAACATAGGTAACATGTGATGTAACTGTGCCTACAAGGTAGCGTACAGCAGCTGGTTCAAGCGCTGGTGAATGGCTGAAAGTCACCTCAGCGTGACAGGTGGTAACAACAAAATGAGCTCCGAGTGTAAAACAAACAAAAAAAAACAACAAAAAAAAAAAAAAAAAAAGGGGAGAAAAGCCAAAGAAGAAGAAAGTGACAAAAAAAGCAAATTGCATTGGTGGACCCTGGGTCTAAAAGGAGAAAAGAGGGAAAGGGTGGAGACAGACGCCCCCTTCAGACAGACAGCGAGACGAAGCTGTTGTACTGTTGGATGTTACGTTTGAGAATGTCTGAACAGGGACCCAGGACGCGCTCGAAGCGAGGCCGGTCAAGCTTCACGCACTTCAGCGGGCCGCGGGCGACCACAGTGGCAGCGCGGGGACGGTTCATCAGCAGAGCAATCTCACCTGGAGAACACACACACACACACACACACACACACACACACACACACACACACA
>CALSCE010000091.1:17318906-17333809 GCA_943593645.1 Bovichtus variegatus
CACACACACACACACACACACACACACACACACACACACACACACACTTTATTAACATAGATTTTTGTCACACGTACCACAAAAAAACATGAATTAATAAATTGAAATCAGACCGCTCAAACGCTTTCGTGCTTACCAAAGTAGTCAGAGGGTCCTAACCTCCCCACTTCCACAAACTCCTCGTTCTCTGAGCGACGCTGCAACACAGCTGCAGAACCCTGAGACACACACACACACACACACAGACACACACACTTTAGTTACAGGAGCACTTTTAGCAGAAGAAAACCATCATGTACAGAGAAGTGCCCTTTTAGAAGGTAACTGACTGAATGATGTTCATTACCCTCTTTGTTACATTTAGACTCGAAAGCTTTATTCCCGCGGGGCGAGTATTACCTGGGGACTATAAGTCATATGTAATTATTGCAGAGGTCGTCTGTGATCTAATCCCATGTGGATCCGACAAGTCCGTAACACAGAGGTCATGAGATAACATTAGTGCTGTGGCATCGCTGCGATTTGGGTTTCGGATTTTTTTTTTTTTTTTTTTCAGCAAAATTATTATAAAGAATATAAAATAATAGGATTATAAACAAAAGTTTTGACAGCATTTTGGGTGCAACTTCAGGAGGCTCATCTTGCTACACAGCACAGAGACTCATTTGCACGGCCTGGAGCAAGAGGTCTTTGTGAATATTATATAAACATAAATAGGCCTATACAATATACCATTTATAATATTAAATATAAATATGATATATATATATTTGTTATATAAATCGGATGTTACGCAGAGCCTTGTCATCATATCCGCGTGATGAAGTCAATAAGTTCGATTAAAATACAGACTTCGCTGATCCCGTGTGAAAGTGCCAGCGTGAGTCTTTCCTAAATCACATGAGGTCCCCTGGTAACACTCGTCCTGTGCAAATAGGCCTTAATTGTATCAAATATGTTTTTAAATAATTGCTAACACTTGGTATACTAATTGTGAGTTTAACATTTATGTATTTATTTTTAATAACAATTCATTTTAGGGGCCCAGTCATCCCATTTAAATAGGATATTGTGACAAACTTCAATCAATTAAACAAATGAACTCATAAAAGCAGAAATACAGACATTATAAGTCCTTTTGAGAAACATTCTCGTTCATGAAGGCTGTCACAACACTCAACATTTCATCAGTTTAATACCATTAAGCCACAATACATAATATTTGGCTTTATGCATTTTTAATACTCTGATCAAACTGCGGCTGCAACTAATGGTTATTTTCATCATCCATTCATCTGCTGAATATTTTCTTGATTAAAAATCGGTTAATTATTTAGTCTGCAAAATGTCCTAAAAAAATATATATAAATCCAAAATCACATAATTTCATAATTTCCGTCTTCAAATTGTTTTCTTTATCCCACCAATGGAAATGTAAGACTAACAAAAGAAACAAATGATCATATTTGAGAAGCTGGAACCGGTATTTGTCAAACACATTTTTATTATGTTGATGATGAAAATAGTTAAAGTTAAAATTAAATTAATTTTCTGTTGATCGACTAATCAATTAATCAACTTATCAACGATCAAAAACCTGTTCAGGGTGAGGCAAGAGTTTCCCATCACCACAAGAGGGCGTGTACTTTATGGATAACAAGTTGGTTTTAATAGTTTAAAAGAGCTGAAATTTAAAAGCAGCAGCATTAAGTCACACGTGGATCCAACACGGTTTGATGTAACTAGGCCAACAATCAATTACAGAACTCAGAGCTCAAAAGGTAAAAGTCTGGTATTGTGACAAACGCAGCGCATGTATGAAGGCATGCGTGTGTGCGAGACCACGTTAGTGCTCGCGTGCGTACCTCTAAGATGATGAAGAACTCGTCTCCAGGCTCTCCCTGCACAACAATCTTCTGTCCGTCCTCAAACTGGACGGGCTCCAAGGCATCAGCGACTGTCAGGCGCTCCCATTTGTCAAGAGACTCTGAGAACACAGAAGAAAGGAGTCAGCTGAGATGACAAAAGTGAGCAAAATCTCATTTCAAAAAGGTTGAACCTGTCGCCCCCCCCCTCCTCCGGCGAGATATTTTTATACTCTCTTTCGTGTTATTTTAATCTCAGCACAAAACACAGGTAACGTACTTCTCGCCTTCTATTTTTTTTTAAAGTTTGGGGATGAGGCCGAATTGAAAAACGAACCCACCTAGAATGGACACTTTCCTGAGGAATTCCTCGTACATCTTCCTCTTTCTCAAAGTGCTTCCCTGAAGAGAAAGACATTTGGGTTAGTATTGTGAGGAAAGAATTAAAGAAGGATTCAACCATACGTTTCAAATGAAGAGCCACACACCTCGGCATTATCTTAAATTACATCAATGTCAAACATTTCACAGCCAAGCTTTAAAACCAGAGGCCTTTCTTTGCATTACAGACCCACATGTACTAACAATAAGTCTCCTCACCATAAGTATTCTCCTGTAGCTGTCTCTGTCGATGCCCCACAGCTTGACATTGGTCTTGGCTCTAACTGTAGCCGCCCTTGGAGTGCCGTATATCAGGGCCAGCTCTCCGAAGCTGCCTCCCTCCCCGATGCTGGTCACCCATTCATTGTTCACGTACACCTGGCAGATTAGCAGGGTGGAAACCAAGGTATTAAAATGCAACCGTGACCCAAAAAAAACACACATTTTCTCTACACATCGAGGAGGATCTGATACTCACGTCCATCTCCCCTTGGTCGATAACATAGAAATTGTCCCCTTCGTCACCTGGATGCATACAACAAGCCCGTTAGCATCACACAAAGACAAGCTAGGATTTGGATTTGTTTAACTTATCACTGAAAAGATGAAGTCGTCCTACCCTGCAGAATAACTGTTTCCCCAGCGATGTAGGTGACTGGAAACATCGCATCAAATATGTCACTAGAAAAGAGCAGATTTGTGAGTTGGTCAGCTGTCACACAATTACCTAAACTTTTAAAAGACCTAAAGAAATAACAAAAAGAAACTGTTTTACCTCCTCTCATTGTCGTCCAGGTGTGAGAAGAGAACGTTCTTTTCAATAGCTTTGGCCAAGGCCGCCATCGTCTTGTAGTCTTTTGGAATGACCTTAGAAAACAACAGTGATGTCACACAACTTTTCATAATACTGATATCATCAGATTGTTGATGTAGATTGAAGTGTTGCAACACTCTCGTAAGCTGCTCGCACGCACGCGCGTCTACCTTTCTGACATATGAGGCTGCATCCTCCTCTGTGTAGACCTCCGCGCTGAAGGCTCCTCTCCGCCGGCGGCCCTTCACCACAGGGTTCATGGGAGGAGACACCTCCTCATCACGCGAGTCTGAACGGGAACTGCTGGCCTTCTGCTGGTTCTGAATCTGCTTGGCCTCCTCCTGGAAGAGAGGGAAGGGATGGAGTCAGCCAACAGGGTTTATAGCGGCTGCATTCAGAAAAGCAATTTTTGTGCAATTAATTACAAAACACAGACCAGGGTCATATTGTAGACTACAACTGAAACTAAAATGAAAATAATAATCTCATAATATATTGTCTTAAACTGAAACTAAACAACAACAATATCCTTTTAGAAAAACTCAAATTAAATTGAAACGATATTGCCTGGTTAAAAAAAAAAATAAATAAACATAAGTTAATTTATCTTTATTTTTTTTTATCAATAATATATCACTACCGTACAAAAAAAAGGAGACGACATGAATTTCCGTCAACACTCGTTGAACCACACAACTTGTTCAATTTGTACAATTCACATTCTTCATTGCTTTACATGATTTAGCCTAAATATTGTAGTAGATCTAATGATATTTAATAAAAGTCTCCAGGTCTAATGTTCACCAACTGGGGTCAGAATGAAATTGCAGGTGACAAGTTGTCTTTGAGGGAGATAGTGAAAGAGCACTCTCAAGTTTTAAAGATTTAAACATTGTGGCCATTACACACGACACAGGTCTCCAACCATGTAGCTACACACTTTTGAGAGATTATAGGTGGAGTGAACAAAAACAAACTGAAACCAAATAACTAAACCTTTCTCAAACGAGCAAATACTCTGAAAACAAACCAAAACTAACCAAAAATGAAATTGAAAAGTCTAAACTAAAATAAAACATGAATTGAAAAGTAAAACTATTACAACCTCGATACAGACGCATACAAAGCACCAGACGCAATAAAGTAAAAGAAGTGGACCTGTTTTCAATGAAAACTAAATTCAATCAAGTGTTCAAACAAAAGCATAAAACCAATGAGCTGAAGTCCCTCCATAAATCCTCCAGTGTTTCTGTAGCAGTTACAACACATGGTCATTTCAGAGGCTGCAGATATATACAGTAAAAGGAAAACTAGTCCCAGCCAAGTTTCTCAGTTCTCTGTTTTAGTATCGCTATTAATATGCTCCAAGACATTTTATAGGTTACAGTCAGGTGATAAGCCAAATCCTACCTAGAATTAAAAAGCTAGTTAGCTAGTAGCTAGTTTATGATTGCATCTTTCCATCTGTGGATAGCATACAAGCAATAGTTTCAGAAACACCGGCGGTAACGTCAAATGTCAATCATTGTATGTGCAGTTGTGTGTTTCAATTCAATTTAATGTATCGTATGAATTAACTTTGCCAAAGTATTTATTTATTTTTTTAACTGATATTTTTGCAGACGTAGCATCCGGTTTTGAACTTGGCTTCCGCAAGCCTGATCTAAGTGTATATGTACACTTGGGAAGTGCAAAATCTCCAAAGCCTGTGTATACTGTATACAAAAATCCTGCAATGCAGCGTTTTGTTCATTATGCACAGTTACAGAGTGAGCAAAACACAGAAACAACTGAAAAGAGAATATAATGTTATGTTATGCAGATCATTTAAGTAGGGTCATCAGGATGCTGGTTAGAAAGCTAATTAGAATTAATTAATTGTTTTCTATTGCTACGCGTTTCTTAGCCAAACTGCTGTTCTCGGGCACAAAGATGAAAAAAAGAAAAGAAAAAAAAAAGAAGCTTTGATTCAAAACTAAAAATGATTAGCAAACTATGTGTAAGTTAATACAGGTTTAATGACGGCAAATATTAGCTAGCTTATGAGACAGTAATCATAATGTTGTAATATCGGAGCATAGAATTAAAGGCCTGTCACGATAAATAATATTGTTTGACGATTGTCCCAGAAATAATTGCAATAAACAATCATTTAAAACCTTTTGATGCCACTGTTTTATTATAATATAATAGCATAATAATGCAAATACATCCTTTCAAAGAGCAATTCACTTTTCATTCTTAAGAAATATCCAGACATTGGAATTGGAATGTGAAAAAATATTAAAACATCCTAAATTAATAAAACCTAAATAAAATAAAACCACACAACCAAAACAATAAATAAAATGGACTCTCTGGCTCTGTTAACAAAAATGTTCAACATCAGCGCCAAGCCCAAGTCTGATAAAAAAGGTAAAGAAAACCCTGCTGTTTATTCTGGCATCATGTTAGCGACATGCTTATGTAAACAAACAGGCATGTAAACACAACGGGCAATATTGAGGTCAGCAAAAACGATTGAGGTCGTGTCAATATATTGTACGATAAGTTGATAATGTAAGTATTGTGACAGGCCTACATGTAATGCTCATCTTGTAATGCTCACCCCAACCCTACCCCACGCACACACTGACACACACACACACACACACACACACACACACACACACAAACCTTCTCCAGCCTCTCGAAGTACTCCCTGAGGAAGGCCATGGGCCTGTCCGGCCTGGAGGTGCACAGCTGGACAATGCAGTCCTTCAGCAGCTGTTGAATGTTGTGTTTCTGCACGTACTGCTCACACTCCCTCAGGCTCCGCTCCTCCTCGCTGCTCGTACTTCCAGATGCCATGACGACAACCGCAACCCTGCTTTGTGACCTCTAACCTTTGTGCTGGAGAAAGTGGACAGTAACGGGAAGGAGGGTCATGATTTCAGATCATCGCTGTACAACGTGGATTCACTGGATTACTCAGAGAGCCACACAGAGTAGGGGCGACTGTGTGTCGTGATGAGAAGTGGACAGACAGAAAACGTAAGAATGTGAGAAAAATAGAACCAGAGTGAGAAGGCGCTGAGAGATTGGGTTGTTGTTTTTGCACTAAGGAGCCTGAGTGCTTCTTAGTGTCAGGAGTGAAAACTGGTCATATGATGTGATCACACATATCTGACCACAGACAATAAACTAGGACAGGCTGTACTGGGTTTATTTACTCAAAACAAATTAACTTATTCCACCAGCCCTGAAAGAAGCCCTCTATCCAGTATCATACACAAGGTCTAATTTTAGACAAATGGTGAAATTAAGGCCAGTGAATCAATCCACTGTGAAACAGACCATAAAAGCAAATGCACTTTGCTTGAGGTTTCAACATTTTAGGCCTCAATACTGCTGCTGAGCAAAATAGCCTGACAGATCCCAGATCATGTGATCGGCCTCCGTGATATAAGCTTCTTCAGATAGCTCAGAGCTTGATCTAGCTGTGTATTCTAAAACAGGAAGGCCTCGTGTAACCAACATTATAGACGAGTAAAATGAGTGAATGTCCCTGCAAGTGTATCATGCATTTGCATCAGTATAATAGGATTCGGATCATTTCTAATCTGACTAGGCCCAGGGGAGATTACTAGCCATGTTATCAAAGATGAGGCCGGCACAGACTTTATGCAACTAACTACACTCATGGTGGAAACTTGGCAGGCTTGCTTTAATCTAAACCTGCCACAGAAATAACTAAGTGACAAATGATAGTGTTTTCGGTTCAAGTGGGATAAATGAAGAGCTAAAACTACAAGACCCAACAACAGGGCTCTTTTACATTGTATTATTAGTAGGTCTTATTTAGTTTGAAATATTGAGGTGGTGAAAGTATATAATTGACATGTTAAATCTCAAATTCAGTTAGTGAGCTGCAGCATCACCCCTGCTGTCAACTAAGAACAGGGCTGTCAATTAAATTAGAGAAAACACTGCGATGGACAAATGACCTTGCTGAACAAGTGACAACGGGGTACGCTGGAGGATGGATGATAATAACGCATTTGATGGTTTACAAATTGAGTAAATGCTATGGCCTTTGGGGACAGTGTGAAGCGAATGCCCTGTCTGTAACACCGTCTAGGTCAGGAAGGCTTCATAAGGAGGCTGACGGCTGCAGCCAAGTAACTAACAGCTAGCAGGCTGCAGCTGAAAAGATACCTCCCCCCAAATTATAATACCCAGTAAGCACCAAATATGCAAGTAATACACGTGTTGTATGATGGCTTAGCTCTCTTTGGCCTACGTTATGTGAGAGAGTGTGTCTAGTTTGATGCCTAGCTGGCTAGCTCCGTGCAAAGGCAAAGCTCTCCTCCAATGACGCCATCTTGAGTTCTATCATAAACAAACGAGAGACGGAGGAAACAAATTTCACCTATCCAGAGGTCATATGATCCATGAACTGAAAACAAACGCAAATACTCACAAGAAACTGTAAATTCCTGCCGAGCCCTTCGATAGCGACTCGGGATGGATGATATTTCTCGAAGCGTACCGTTACCAGATCCTCCTCGCTTCGATTTTTTTCCCGAGCCCTGGACCGCTGCCCCACCGGATACGGCTGAGAACCAATCAACAGCCGTCACTGACGTCAATTCTCCTCGTTCTGACATGTGAGCCCGTAACCCCTGGCAACCTTAAAGGAGCCCGCACGGAAACCGTGACGTCAAGGAAATAGTTTAGAATTGAAAAAAAAAAAAAAAAAAAAAAAAAGAAAGAAAGAAAAAGAAATCGATTGATATCTGATTAAAAATGTGCCTGATAACAGGAATCACCCAGTGTTGTCTGTATTTAGATCTCCTGGTTCACTGCAGTGTGCATGGACTCCTTTCGATTCCCAACATGATGTTTGTACAGATGTACTTAAACTATCAAAAGTGAAAGTACTCATTATGCAGAAATAAGAAAAATGGCCCCTGTCAGAATTATATTATTATATATAATTGTGTAGAATATAATAATACAAATAAAAATAAACTTTATTTATATAGCACAATCCATGCACAACATGCAACACAAATTCCTTAAGATGAAAGCAGATAATCGTAACATTTAAAACAACCATCAGGTAAAAAAAAAAAGAAGGCAATGGCAGTTTATCAGCTTATTGTATATATATATATATATATATATATATATATATATATGAAGCATGATATCTTATAAGCTGATCATATGTTTTGTATTTCAAATCTGGATCTGCAGAGTAAAAAGTAACTAAAGTTTTCAGATAAATTAAAAAAGTATAAAGTAAAACAAAAATACATAAATATCTCACACAATTAAGTTAAACACAGTACATGTATCCTACTCAAAATGACTTTCACCAACGCAACATAACTGAGAAAGCTACACACAAGTTGTCTCAGGCCTTTTTACCGTCTGTCACCAAATAAATTAATTTTAGGGCAAAATGTTTGAGTATTCAACATCTGCATTAGGGTTTAATAATGTAAGCTACGTAAACATAAACGTAAAAATAAATAAATACATCTGCGCAAAGGCAAGCTAAAACAGACACACAAAAACATAATATTCTTATCTAACAAACATTGACAAAAGAGACTAAATATGTTTGACAGTTGCACATCTCTCCCTGGGTCGTTGATTTGTCGCTGTACGGACGAGCAGTAAAAAAGCTTGATACGTCCTCATCCAATGAAATCATCACAACAATTCCTCGTGACCAGACTGAAAGTATAATTGGCCAATCAACCGCTTCTTCCCCTAAATAGGCGGGTCTACTTGATTGACAGGCAGATTGTCAAATCAACGAGGAGCTTTAAACAGCTCGACCAATAGAAACGCCGAAAACGAGGTTTGACATTTTGCCACCAGCCAATCAGGATGGACCTCAGAGTGACGCATCCACCCATCAGCTGTTTTTGTTTTGCTGTGTGGATATTGTAAGTTAATAACATTATTACAACAGTGTCGACTGACTCAAGTGAACCGGCTCTTTAAGAAGGTGTCATCGTTGATCTTTTACCCCGTTTGTATCCGCGGCAGTTCACTCCGTGCGTGATGTGTGCCATCTGAGCCAGCCTGCCCGCACATTCCTCTCCCCCGAAGAGTGTGAGCGTGGCGCTTGGAGTCAGGGGGCAGAGGAGGGGAAGCGGGTTCCGGCGGGGATCGACCCGAGTCCAAGGCCTCCGATCTCAGCCAGCGAGAGGAGAGGGAATTCGGCTCCGATGGAGTCCCAGGAGTCCCAGGACGCACCGGACGGCCCCGATGGGCAGCGAGCCTTCATCTGTGCCTCGTTTAACCAGGACACCACGTAAGCAACCTGCGGGCTGGGCCCAACATGAACTCAATCTCCTTGTTGCACCTGACTGTTGCATAATTATTTACAGTGGCATATACATATTCTGGTTTATTTTCTGTCACTTAGTAATCAGGCAGCTGTGTGTGTGTGTGTGTGTGTGAGTCTAAAAGGAAAGTACAAGCTTCTGTGTGCCTCATTAAAACTTCTAGATTAGTCTCTAGCAGCTGAAAGTGAAGTAGGCCACTGTGTTAATCTTCAAGGCCTGTTGCACATTAAACCTGACACTTAGTAACCAAACTATTGTGCAATAAGACCCAGCTTAATACTCATTATTGAAAATAGGCCTACTCTATAGTGTTAAATGCAAGTTTCGTACTGACCTCTTCCTTGATTCATAACACCAGTTATAATACCATATTACATGCTAATAATTCACATTTAACTGTATGAGCAAATGTGTTATTTTATGAGGTGATAGCATTGTTATTGAAAGTAGCTTGAAATCCCAAGTTCCTGTGTCATTTAAAATAAACAAATATGTGTGACCACTCACACCTGCGCTATAGGTATCCACTGTTAGGGATTAGTAACTAAAAAATAACAGACAAATCCAGCAGAACAAAGGTGTGTCCCCTTAAAAAAAACATCTGCCGTGGCTCTGATTGTAAAACTAAGCAGGTGGCCAAACAGCCAACCTGGTGTTTTTATCTCTTTGTCATCATGTTCTTCTCAACTTCAGCCATGATAAGAAATGGTGAGCGTCCTTGGAGATTTCCACAGAAGCTGTGTTAATGGCTGTACTGTCTAAACAAGATAAGATAGTTTGAAGAAACAACGTCATATAAGGCCTGGATCTGGTGACCTCCTGTCAGTTATGAGATATGACAATATGATCATCAAATTTTATCCTGCACTACTTCCTTGATGGAAACTAACAGTCGTAGAGTCACTGGCATATAGCAGCCATTACATAGATTTGACCCTGTTTTGTGCAGTGCTACACTAGTGATTGTACTGTACATGTGTGTGTGTGTGCATGGATAATCCTATTCTTTTCAATAGCAAGCTATTCATTTGAACCAAATCCATTCACTAATCTGTTCTAGTAATACTAAACAAATACTAAATGCTTTCTGGGATTATTTTACTGTGACAATAGTAGACTTTATCTGTATCAGAATGTCGATTACAAATGTTCATCAGATTTCATGTGGAACTTTTTTTTAACTATCCCTGTAATTGAAAAGACTAATTACAGGTATTTGTCACCTTATCACAATGTGGCGGGTAAGATGGTCTGTGTCTGTGTTTGTATTGTAGTTCTCTGTCAGTGGGCACAAAGACCGGCTACCGGCTCTTCTCAGTTACTGCTGTGGACAAACTGGACTGTATCCACGAGGGAGGTAAGATGGACACTGTGCTGAACTCTGTGCAGTCGTCTTGAAGAGAGGCAACGCGTTGTTCTTTCATGCACTGTACAATTTTGAGAGTTTGTGCTTTGAGACTACTGGAAGGAAAAAATCCAATATGCACATTTAGCTGTTTATTTTACTAAATGTCTCTATTAGATTTCTCCTAAATGCACCACTAGTTAGCATTAGATAATGCCTAATTTGCATATTTAAACATAACATTACAGAAAGCTTGTAATACAAAAAAATAATTGTCCTAATGTAAGTTCATCAACTGGGGAAGTTTCATGGTGATATCTATTAGTTAAAAATGTTTATTCTAGTCACCTGTAGTGTCATGTAATGTATGGACTTTTACAATACATTTCTTTAATGGCTGTTTTCTCAAAGGGAGTTTTTTTTCTCACACCCTATTACCACCTATATTATGAAAGTTTCTACATGGCTTGATTTATATTTTTTTTAAATCCTAAAAACATGGTGAGAATGGACTTTTTTAATAGCTGTTCACAGTGTTTTCTGATTTATGGAGTGATACAAAAGATACCCCAAATTCCCTCTGTCAAAACCTTAGACTCTAATATGTTAACAAAATGAAAAAAGATTTTTTTTTAACCTGGTTTCATCCAATGTTCAGATTTCTGTTCTGGAAATGTTTGCAAATGAATAAAATATTAATAAAATAATCCCTCATTTGAAAGCTTCTAATACAAAAATGCTTTGTCTTAATGTAAGTACTCAACTGGGAAAGTTTGCAGTGTCTAACCTTAGAATGACAGGAAGTACATAATGTCACGTGACGTCTCCCCTGCACAGCCACATCTACAGTTAGTGCACTGTGACATTACTGCAGAGTGAAGTCTACACAGTATATGTGATCTGTGGTCAGGTTCACCGTGATCAAACAACAGCTCAGGACATAACATGTTTGCTCTTAAGCATGTGGAGGGTAAACACAGGAACGCTCAATTTTGTTATCAACTGGTTTGGTGTCAGTTTGAGAAAGTTTGAGCTCAATAATGCTGCCTTTGTCTGGGCACTGACGCTTCCTCTTAAAGGGACAGTTCACCTCCAAATAAAAAAGAAAATTTCTAGTATCATTTATCAATGTAGATTATTTTAGTGTGAGTTGCCGAGTGTTGGATAAAGTCCCTCCAATATAATGAAACTAGATGGCTTCTTGTGCTATTTTAGGAACTATTTTCATTCTACCGAACTACACCTGCCAACCGTATCACCACCGTGACCGTGCTCATGACGGCGCGAGATGTTAACACTGATGGCGTTCCTCCTGGGCTGAGCTGTGACATTAGCTAGCACAGGTGAGTGTCGACCTGTTCACGAGTACAACCCGGCCCGTCCATGAGTAGATGCACGCTTCCTTCTGCGCGGTGATACGGTTGGCGGGTGTAGTTGGGCAGAAAGAAAATAGTTCCTACATGAAACGGCTCACAACAAGGTCAGTTATCTTGAGTAACCGGGTCATGGTTTCTGGGAAGAGACATTGCTGTTGAGTTCCTCAAATGTATTCTTTTGGCGCTTTGAGCAGCACAAGCAGAGTGCCATGTAGTTCCTTTATATTGGAGAGAAGTCAGACATCTCTGCGGCTGATATCTCCAACAACAGCAACTCACAACAAAACTGATTGATAAATTGCAGGTAAGAGGGAAAATATGTATTTTTTTATTTTGCGGTGAACTGTCCCTTTAATGGGTTGGCAGCTGAGCATGATAGAAGTAAACCCACTTTTGTAAGTAAAGTGTAGTGATTGCATACAGAAGATATGGTATTCGCCTTCACTGACCGCACCGGTGATATGAGCTCTGCAATCTGTATCCAAGGTCTTTCTCTCGCCCCTCTCCCAGTAGAGTGTCCAGACGTGTATATAGTGGAGCGCCTGTTCTCCAGCAGCCTGGTGGTGGTGGTCAGTCTGTCCATGCCACGGCGGATGAACGTCTACCACTTTAAGAAAGGTACAGAGATTTGTAACTACAGCTACTCCAACAACATCCTCTCCGTCAGGCTCAACAGACAGGTAAGGACAGAAAACAGATCTTTCTGTACCTGTGATCCTCAGGGTTGTTGCTTCTGGTTTGTGCTTTCCGTCTTATTTCATCCTGAGATCTCTCCGTCTGTCACTGTTACGTCAGAGGCTGGTGGTTTGCCTGGAGGAGTCGGTCTACATCCACAATATCAAAGACATGAAACTACTCAAAACCCTGCTGAACACACCCACCAACCCCACAGGTACACTCACATGACACACTCACATGATACACTCCCATGATACAGACATCTAGATATGGACCATATCTAAAAAAAGTGTGTACAGGATGTCGTTGTGGAGACATCCTGATAAATTCAAGTCCACTTGGGATCATACTTTGATAAATTGAAGACTCTCTCTATAGATTCATAACTCCGTATTTTATTTTTTCCATTTTGTGCATACTCATTGAGTTATTATTACTGTAAGGAGCTGTTAGACTTTTGAGACAGTGTGATTTGTTCTGTCGCTGGAAGAATTTGGAAAATGACTTGTACAGTGTACGACTGTGTTCTTTGTGTTTTTGAGAATAAACATAATATACTAAAATGAAAAAGTACTGAAACCATGCATTTGCAAAGTATTTAGATTTGACTCAATATTGCATCGACATGCATCGCTTGTTTGGATTTTGGAGTTTTTTCCGGACTTTACGAGATAAAGAAGTTAACAGACCCAGACAGATAATACACATGGAGCTCGATTGTAAAAGCAACTCGCAAAAATATTGGTGTGTTGAAGAGTGAAGAAGAAAAGTAAGACAGGAAACTGCCCAAATCCTCCTCTGTGCTCCCTTGTAGGTCTTTGCGCTCTCTCCGTCAACCACAGCAACTCCTACCTGGCGTACCCTGGCAGCGCCACCATCGGAGAGATCACCGTCTACGATGCCAACAACCTGGTGAGGCTGCATTTATCTCGAACATAGCAACAGAGGACATAATTGCAGCTGTTGTCTCTCGATCAGCCCCGTGGGGACAAGCAGCGCAGTGTTGGTGCCGATGTCATTGGAAACGTATTTGCCCCCTTTAGAGCACTTTGACGCTGATCCAGGCCCACGACAGTCCCCTGGCGGCCCTCACCTTCAACGCCTCTGGCACCAAACTGGCCAGCGCTTCAGAGAAGGTGCGGTTTCTGTTTCCATCCCTCCTTCTGTTTTATGGGCCCGCCGCCTGCTGTCTGACCATGCTCTCCTCTACAGGGCACCGTGATCAGAGTCTTCAGCGTTCCCGAAGGACAGAGACTGTTTGAATTCCGCCGAGGGATGAAAAGGTCAGCGCTCGTGCTTTATATCGGAAAGTCTTAACAAGAAAACTGTGGACAAGATGATTCACGGGGGTCGGGTGCCAGATATTAAACAAAGGGCTTGTGACTGTGAGGTCAGCAGTTTAAATGACCCTCTTATTATTCAAAAGTTTCTGTTTAGGTGAGTAAGACAACTCCCGCTGCTCAGTAGCCAGTGGTAGTTGGTCGTGGTTGCGCTTTGTCAGCGTCAGTATCAGTGATTAAGACTTGTGAAATGTGAGCAGCTGAATGGTGGAAACATTAGACTCGGAGACACTGTAGAGGCTGTCAGGTGGGACAAGGCCATCGTGTTGCAAGTCACAAGTACGTCTCAAGTTTTTGCACTCAAGTCCCAAGTCAAGCCTGACAAGTCTTAAACTTTGAGTTTTAATCTTCACCAATTTCCTACCCGCACGCTTCTCAAAAGAAATGATCTTTGGTATAATTCTTACCTTAACTGCCGCTCAGCAACGTAACGTTAGTTCTTCTGAAAACATGGACAAACGGCTGAATGTGGTCTTAAATTAAAATGTTTTGGCTTATTATAAATAAAATAAAATCAATTATGTGCTTGTATTTTCTTCAATTAAAAAAATGTACATTTAATCATAACGGTTTTATTTTCCATCTCTCGCCTGTGTCAGATATGTTAGCATCAGTTCATTGTCCTTCAGCGCGGACGCCCAGTTCCTGTGCGCCTCCAGCAACACTGAGACGGTCCATATATTTAAACTGGAGCAGCACAGCCCTAGGTACACACACACACACACACACACACACACACACACACACACACACACAC
>CALSCE010000091.1:17333819-17345797 GCA_943593645.1 Bovichtus variegatus
AGTTATTTCATCTTTGCACCTTTGCCCATGACCCGTGTTTGTTTCCCACCAGTCAAGATGAAGAGTCTCCTACATGGTCAGCGTACATGGGCAAAATGTTCACGGCGGCCAGCACCTACTTGCCCACCCAGGTGTCCGACATGATGCATCAGGACAGAGCCTTCGCCACAGTGCGACTCAACATGTTCGGCCTGAAGAACATCTGCTCCCTGGCCACGTGAGACGAGAGACAGACGAGAGGAGGAGGTTTTTTTTTTTGAAGAGGTGGGTTTATGTGTATTCACATCTTGATGCGTGTTTTTGTTTTTCAGGATTCAGAAGCTCCCTCGCCTGCTGGTGGCGTCCTCAGACGGGTGTCTCTACATTTATAACGTGGATCCTCAGGATGGAGGCGAGTGCGTCCTGGTCCAAAAACACAGGTAAATGTCTACATGTAAATAATACGCTGTAACTTTTACATCGAAATCCTGCAGATTTAAAAAAAAGGTGGCATTGGTTTCTGCTTGTTTTTAAGCGAGTTGGGCGTCACGCTGTTGAGTCTTTGTGTGCTCTATTGGTGCAGGTTGTTTGAATGCAGCGAGGAAGATGTGGAACAGAAGGAAGAGGAGGATCCAGAGGATGTTGTTCCCCAACCAGCCAGCCAATCATACGCTGCCACTGTGGCTCTCCCTTCAACCCCGCCCTCCTCCACCACTCTCATGGGTACAGTATCCTAATCATAGAGCGAGGAAATCCTCTCCAAGATTCTTAACTGGATACTTAACAATTACTCCGTAAACACCACTGCGTGTGCTCGACGTTGCACTATATATGTGATGTTTTAACTATGGCTTCCACTGGTGTTATGCAACTCCTGAACTCTTTTTCAACACGGAGCTCTTTTGCTAAAAGTTAAAACACTTCATATGCAAATAATATCAGGAATATTTCAGACTAAAGTCTTGGAACAAAAGTGCTCTTACGTTGTTATTTTCTTCGCAAAAGTTTTACAAGATGGATTTTCTTAAAATGAGGTTTTATCTCATTTTATTTCCTCAAAGATTTCTCAAATGGCTCGTATCTGGCAGACGTGATGTAAATAAGCATCAATACAGGAAACTAGAAACGTGCACTCGAGTGCAGAACTCCACCAGGTGTGTGGAGTGTGTCTCCTCCTAAACAAAGAAGAGTTGAATCCCGTCTCCCTTACAGTCAAGATGGCGGCGAAGATAACAACAAGGGAGATTTATTTATCCCGTAACATGCTTAACTTTAGAGGGATCATAACATACCTGCTATGGGATTAATCAGCAGATGTTCCAGTTCAAAATGAGCCCAAACCTTTCTATGGATGTCAGTGTTTGAGCCACAACAAAGGTCAAAATATGGCAGAGGAGGTAAAGCTTGTTTTTTAAATGTCTTTTTCTACTGAAGCAGTTGTTGATCTCTACCGGCTAGTTAAGAGAAGTGAGGAGTCAGCAGTCAATAAAATAGTTTTTCAAACAATGTCAGGCTGATGGGTCCAGTAGTTTGATGGATTATGTTATGCCTCGCGGCGATAATAACCAATCGTTTGATTAGTTAGGGTTATGAATTCAGGGGTCTGAGGTAGAAGGTAATATTTAAAAATGCCTTCATTCACACTTTATTAAATATCATCAACCCTTAAAAACGTACCTATAGCCCCTATAAATTCGTTTTGTGAATCTGACATCTAATCTTGGACAGTACAAAACGGTACATCATCTCCAAAACGTTTGTAAAAAAAAAAAAAAAAAAAACCCCACCGACACAGATGAGGAGTAAGTACAAAAACCTTTTCTTCCTCCCTTCTCTTCCCAGGTTACTCTGAGGACGGTGGAGCCCAGAAGGGTGACGTCATCCCGGAGCACGAGTTCGCCGAGGGCCCCGTCTGTCTGGACGACGAGAACGAGTTCCCTCCGGTCAGCAACCAGAGTAACTGACCAAAATCGCCCTCGCGTCAAACATCCAATCCCTGCATAACAATCGGACTGTTTCAAGCGGGGAAGGTGTACAAAAAATATTCCTGTGTTGAGACATTGTGGCAGCCCCGCCCTTCCACATGTACCCCTGCTGGCCTAGGGTCAAATCTGGCTAGAATGCTACTTCCTGGTGTTTCTTTATTCTGCGTCCCTCTCGCTTATTGTAAGGAATAAGGATTTTTTTTTTTTTAAAAGCACGGAAGAAAGAGTGGAAGGTCCATCCTTCATTAAAAACACATTGACAACATGTGAGACAAGTTTAAAACTAAGAGCTCCACTATTAACTCCCATATTACGCCATTAACAACAGTGTTGGATTTTTTTAAATAATGAAACCCTGACAACACAGTGACAATATTGTCGCACACTATTATCATGTTAGCATTCAGATGATTAACGAGCAGACTGAAGCCAGTACAGGAGACAACAGGCGGGCCGAGCCTGCAGCTGATGTAGAGGAACCAGGGGCCAGACAGGTGAGAGGTCACCTGCATGTAATGTTAGCAGCTTCTAAAAAAAAAAGCCATCGGACAATAATATAAATAGAATATAAAATGAGTCAAGTCTCATAAGATCATGACTTGTTTTCTGTTACTTACAAGTCTTAGAAGTTAGCATCTGAAAATCTACCATAAGGACATTTCTGTTTAATCGGGAGCTTATGAATGGGCATTAAATGTGTCACACCTCAGCAAAGAGGAGCTCACTCAAGAAGGAAAATGTGTTTTTTTTAAAGTGTGTTACACTATTCAAAATCATGATACATGCAGTAAGTGTTATATGACTTGCAGATGCAGCCGTCATACTAATTATGGTAGCGATAGATGAGACTAAACACCTGCAGTCCCAAATGTAACCTGATGATGTGTGGAGGAGTCGGCTCTGTGGGAGGAGCAGTCAACAGCTAACTGTGAAAAGCTTGATGGTGAAGCTGTATGCAACAAAGTTACAGGTCCTTGAATTTCAGTGATACCCTGAACACCTTTTTTTATTTACTACATAATGCTGAATACAGTACAGTAACATGCAAGTCATTTTTACTTTGATGTATTAAATATTCTTTTGCAAAATGTATTACACATCGACGCATAGACCTACCATGCGTAATTATATATTGAGGATTTTTACTGTGTGTATAATGTATATATAACATTTATATATAGTACTGTTGTTATAAATAACATGGTAATACCATTTGATTTGCCAAAAGGTGGCGCTGTTAGGACACCCATACGCTGCATTAAGCTGTTCTATACCGGACATTAAAGCTGATTCAACCTCTGCATGGTGGAGTTTTTATTCTTAAAATATCAGAATTTATCCAGCTAATGCTTAAATCCTGTATTAAATATCATCAACTATCCAACAAAACAATAAAGCTAAGATTTATTAACGAATTGCACTGCAACTAATTGATTTATAAATTGTAACTCTGTCTTTACTGTCTGCTGGATCTGATTTTTCCCAAAGTATTGACCTCACAATACCAACTGGACAAAGTTCATCCGCCTGCATCTCTCTCTTGTTTGCATGTGTCCTGCTGCATCTGCACATTGAACCTCCCAAAATCAAGTTCTACAAACAAACAGCTGATCTAAAGGAGATATTTGACTCCATGTTGTTTACGTCCGTGTGTGTGTGTGTGTGTTTGGTTTCCCCCACCCCTCAGCCCAGCGTGTGGCAGCGGCAGGCAGCTTGTGTGGGGTCACAGCAGGGCACTGCTGATGCGTCTGTGCTGTAGTCGGCTGCGGACACAGACTTGTCTGTGGCAATGTCCCATAACAACTCCTCCCTCCTGCGGGCGATCCTCTCCGCTACCGCCTGGTATTCAGGTGTCTCTCTCTCCAGGGGTGTTTCCTCAGACTCGTCGCAGTCCAGATCAAATATCAGCGGCGGGTCGTGGAGCTGCGGCCTTCCCGTTGCCCCACCACACGCCTCCGCTGCACCTGCAAAGAAACAAGGATATGTGTATTTCTTATTACCAGTGGAGGAGGAAGTATTCTGATCCTTTGCTCTCAGTAAAATGACTTATACCACACAGTGAAAATACTAAAGTCCTGCATTGAAAGTGTTAGTTAAGTGGAAGTAGAATTTGGAAAATATACTCACAATATCAAAAACGTAGAAAAATGTCCCCTGTGGCTATTATAAAATTATATATTGTATCATTAGATTATTATTACTCACACATTTATGTAAATGCCGGATTCTACTGTTGTAGTTGGTTGAGGTGGAGCTCATTTTGAATTATTAACTCAGGATTATTGTCACTGGATTAATCTGCTGATTGTTTTCTCCACTAATGGATTGTTTGCTTGGTAAAAAATTAATTAATTTTGTGTCAATTGACTAATTAATCGACTGATCTTTTCTACTCTACTCGTATAAAACAAAACATCATATTTTAAAAGCTAAATATGTTTTGTGTGCAAAATTCTTAATTGTTTTTTTAATGCAACTGGTAACTAAAGCTGTCAGATAAATGCAGTGAAGTAAAACGTACAATATTTTCCCCTGACGTGTGGTGGGGTAAAAATAGAAAGTGGCATTAAAAGAAAATACTCAAGTAAAGTACAAGTACCTCAAATGTGTACATACTTAAAAGTACAGTACTTAAGTAAATGCACTAAGTTAGATTAGTACCCTCTTTCTGCCTTGCCCAAACTAAAATGGTTATTTTTCTTGACAAGATAAAATACAACTTAAACAAATGCAATATTACAGTGTATGTACATTTCCTTTTTGTGAGCCTTAGTTTATGAAAACAGGCACAATTACAGTAACTAAATGCAGCAAAATGAGAATGAAGCTGCTAAAACAGCCTTTTGAGTTACGCTCTGAGAATACAGACAGGTTATTACACTGGTACCATCAAATTGACATCATGTCGCGCATACCATCCACCATGGTGGCAGAGCGTAACACGCGCTGCAGACACTGACTGTAATGTACTGTGGACACATATGACCTGTATATGACCTGTATATGACCTCTACCTGTGATGTAAAAAGCTTTGTGTTTCCCTGTCCGAACGGTCTGCAGGTCACCAAACTTCCCAGCAGCTCCGCTGTTAGGGTGGAAGAGAAACTACGAGAAAGAAGAGAAGAACACAACCGTGAAGCAAGACCCACACTGACAATACAGGGAAATCACTTACATAAAAGTAAGGTTGACAACGAAAACTAGAGAGTACCTCATGACCAGTCTGTTCACCCTGCAGGAGGATATTTGTGGCGTCAATGCCGTCGTAACGTCGGTCTGAGGGCGGAGTTATCCCGGCCAGGGACAGCAGGGTTGGGAAGATGTCCATACCACTGCAAGAGGGCGGAAATGGGACGATAATTTACAAAGTGAACATCATGCTTTCTTGAAGAAGACTTGAAAATAGAGATTGAGAAAATAAACTCATGAGGAACACGTTTACTGAGATAATAAATTAAGTGAGAAGTAGGGGTCATTTTCTCATAGACCTCTACACAATCTGACTTCTTTTTGCAGCCAGTGGAGTCGCCCTCTGCTGCCCATTAGCAAACAATGCAAGTTTAAGGCACTTCCGTATCGGCTTCACTTTTGAGACCCGGAGGTTGCCCTTTGCACAGAATGCATCTTCCTGCCTAGTGAACTATGGACCCATCACATCTGGATAATACTTAGTCCTTATGTACACATAGGGTGTATGAAGTAAACATAGGATCTATCGGAGTATTTGAGAAACGTAAAGCGGTGTCTACGGAGGCTAAATGGAAGTACCTGAGCAGGGCGGAGCTGGTGGTGTTTGCAGGGATCCTCCCGGGCCAATACGCCACAGTCGGCACCCTGTGACCTCCCTCCCAGGTGGTCCGCTTAGCTGAGCCTCCACCTAACACACAGGACTCTAGGAATGAGGATTCACAGCAATACAACGTGCAGTAGCTCCAGCCGCTGCCATGTATTGAACACATCCACCCCCCCCCCCCCCTTATAAAGCATATATTTATACCTCTGCTGGTCTGCCACTTTCCTGTGAAAGGTGCTACACTTCCTGCGTACTGGCACTTCTGTTCCCAAGGACCATTGTCACCTAAGCAGAAGGCACAAACATAAGACTGTGATCACGGCCTTTTGAGAACATAACATAACACGATCAATCCGGCTGACTGACCGGTGAACCAGATGAGAGTATTGTCTTTGTCCGTGTCATCAGAGGCGCTCTTTACGGCACCCACCAGGCTGTCCATCTCTCGCAGGCTGGCACTGTACACTTGGCCGTCGTCGGGGGGGAGTGGAGGGGCCAGGGGGACATGCATGTGAGCCAACGCTATGTAGAGGAGATAGGGCTGTCCTCGCTCCCTGCAGGGACAATTAACAAGCCGACGCCGTGTCAGACAACCTATGCCGACGAACGCTTCTTTGAAATAATATTTGCTCACAGGCGGATCTTGATGAGCAAAGTATCTCACATACTGGTTTCCAAACACACCATTGTCCCAAGAGTGCAGATTCCTTTCAGACATTTTGACATGTCATAGCAACATAAGCAGGGGTGTAACTAATAACATTAGCATTGGCACGGTTACATTTAGTGACACACCTACATGGGAAGCGGACGTCATCACTGTTATTGGTTACACCTGTGCATTTCCTTTTACGATGACCGAATATCAGCCATGTCCTATTAGGATGCAATGATTTAAACAACATAATGGTCACAGAGCTCGACAGTAACGGTTGCCAGGTTGCCCCATTTTGAGAAATTGGCAACCAATTCTTGGCCTTTTTTAACATATATAAATAGGGAAAGCAAACAGCAAAATCCGCATCTCAAAATTATTTAAAAAATTTTTTTTGTTGCATTAGTGATACTTAAATATTGCTGCACGCTACACACAATACTTTTGTTTGGCTACTGTCAATGAGCTTTTATTCTTTTGTCAAATTTCATTATTAAGCTGACGTATAACTGCATAGTATGTTAATTACTCAAAATATAAGGTGACTAAAAATAGCAACCATATTTTACTTTTCATATTTAAAGCTGCATATATATATATATATATATATATATATATATACGCTAATGTTCAGTGGCTTGCTATCATAAAATACTGGCCCCTCTAACATAACATTATGAATTTCGTTTAACTACTTTTTGCAGTGTTGTGATGGATTTAAAGTTGTATACTGCTGAAAATATTTTGTGGATTTAATCATGCTCAGAGTGCATGAATGTGCATAATGTTGCCATTTCCTTTTGCTTTGTAAGCATGTGGGCTTACCAACTTCCTGACTTGTCTGAAAAACAGCATTAGTCACCTTAAAGGGCTTCACTGAACGAACGCCAGCACACTGTTGAGCCTCGACAGCACGAGACTGTTTACTGCTGCACTAATTCACATGACCCTGCACTATAGCATGCGGGCATGTTGCTTTTCACAGACAGCTGCAAACAGCAGGATTTACTGCCCTTCATTTCCCCAAGGTCATGCTTTACTGGATCAGACTGGCATTATGGTATCAACAAATATACATAAAACTCCAATATCTTCCCCTCCAAAAAAGAAAAAACGTAAAGGAGCTATACCATTGCAGATTGGGGGTCAACCTCTACACATGCTCTGCTTTGAGGACTGCAGCACTTCCTTATTTCCCAGCCTGTGGTGATAATGTGTATGCCTTTGCCAAATGTTAGGAGCTGCTGTCGATTTACTTCCCTCCTCATGTTCCCCCAAGTGGACCAAAGGTAATAATCTCATATTGCTCAGGTCTGTCTGCTAATAACAACTGCACAACAACTAAAAACAAAACACGACTCCAGGCAGTAATAAACAAAGAGGACTATCTTTAATGTCGTGGCGTACATGGCAATGGAATATGAACCGTGCTCTCAACTTTTACTGCATTATCATAACGTCCAAGTTGTTTTGGTTCACTCACGATTGGTTTACCAAAGTGTCACGGTACATGGGAGACAACAGTGCACTTTTTGAATAATTTACCGCAGTGTGTCTGGGTGGCTGTTTAGTTCCCTTGTTGACAAACACGTTTCACTTCCTCATTATCTTCTCGACCTCATCGCATTTGAGTTTCACCCTCACACACACACTTGAAAGTCACTTGATTTGGCGTTATCTTTTCACTTTGAGTATGTGCTGCAGCTGTCTGTTGCACGACACAACTGGCACTGTTTCGTCCTAACATTGCGATTTGAACTGCTCTTGATCATACTATAGCGCTGTGCAAAGGATTGTGGGTCAGAATAGCCAGAAAAGCATGCTGGCTTGCATACTGTAAAATGGAACTGAAAATGTTTCTGGCATACTGCAGTCTACATGTCTGGAAAAGTACCTTACTTTACAAGCAAGACACACACACACACACACACACACACACACACACACACACACACACAATGTGTACACAAACACAAACATAATATTTGGTCAAATTTTGTTGACTTTTGTTTAGTTTTTTTTACATCAGATTTAACATATAAAGAATAGTATGTCATAGAAAAGTGTCATTTCCGGGGGCAAAAAACATGTAAGTTGTCATTTTTTAGGGGCCGAGCTCAGGCAAGTTAAGGTTAGACAGATTTTTTTTTTATTTTTTTTTTGCCTATGAAAACATAAAATTAACTTAAAACATTTTTTTCTTAACTTCACTTTGTCGGTAGTTGCTGCTGCCTGCGTGAGGCAGTATAGGTCCCAGGGTTCTGTTGTTATGATTAACAGCTACGTCTCGCAAGCAGTTTTTTTAATATAATATAAAGAGCTTGTGATTTGCAATATCATTATAAACCGTATTGTACCTTGCATTGCGTATAATCCTGATTGCAGCAGATTTGTATTGCTCTGTGAGGGTCCACAGGTCAAGCGGTTGCTGCACAATCCTGCTGTTTTCAATCAGAGGGAGGCCCACTTTGGAATAACAGCCTCCATGTACACTCCTCTTCAATCTAGACAATGCGAAAAAAGGAGCAAAAATAACCTGATGAAGTGTTACGTGTTTATGTTTGCGGGAATGAGGCTCCCAAATAGTTAAGTAGTTTTGTAACAAGTGCTTTGCAACAAGTAAAAGAATGAACGTCTGATGAAACAACACGTGTTGAAGATCACACCTGATCACTTGAGGTCCAGAGGAGTCACAGCCGGGACACGGGGGCCAGTTATATCCAGGTATGTCAGTGCAGCCCATGTCATTACTGTAAGGAATACCTAGGTAGTAGTCAAAACCTGCACACGAGAGACAATTCACATGCTACAAATATGTATAAATACAGCTGGGATTACTTGTTGTTACCAAGCAATAGTTACCTTAATGAACATTTATGTCACACTGTTATTGTCTCTGTATCTCCACACTGTCTGCAGTGCACTTATTTTAAATGAAATTATTTACCAACTAAATAAATGTCCAAAAGGTCATCAAAAAAGCAACACTTTGTAAAAAAAAAAAAAAGTTTCAGTGCACTCAACAGCAGCATTTATCAGCCGATAGCAGCATCTCCTTGTTTCTGAGCGACACTAAAAATGTGCACACTTACATAAATGAAGAATAAATAAACAACAGTGTCGTGGCTTTCCCTGGTGTGAAATACTATAATACATTAATAATCGTCCTTGTGAGCGCAGGCTGACTAAGTCGCTCTACCTCTACTTTATAATGTGTGCACTCTAAGCTTCACGTCATCCCGCTGAGAGCCCAGCACCCTGCGCTTTAGTGCCTCAGAATCACTACTGCAATGACCCTGACGTCATCCCTCACCAGCCTCCCGCCCACCAAAACGGTAAATTACGCCCGATGGCGCTCCCACTCAAGCCATCGGGGGTCGAACCCTAGTCCCTGCGGTGGCGTGTAAGTGCTTTTGCCTCTGCATCAGCTGTGCATCCCCGTCGCTGTATATGAACCGGGAAATTGTCTGAACACGAGGCCAAGTGCGACATATTGGAGGAGAGCGTGGCCAGTCGAAGCTAAAGATACTAAAGTGTGGATCAACTCACAAGCTTCTAAATATATCATGTGATTCACCGGCCGAGGGGTGTTGCGGTGAGGCGGCAACACTTCACCCGAGAAAGGAATTGGGTGGGGGTGTTGTTGAGTCGGCTGTAGGCGAAAAGTCAAACGCGAGTGTGTTGTCTCACAAGACACAGCTGCAGGGACATGTGTCCCGGGTAGTCTGCTCCCTGCAGCGAGGCTGAGGGACTCGCTCACACACTCTGTGCCTGGATTGGCCATAACACTGAACTGGAAAGACACCGCATAGTGCAAGAGGAACTGAGCGTGTTAGCTCATACCTCATTGTTTTATGTGGCGTATGCAAATACTTTTGCATTTTTATAATGGGAATCCTTCAACTGTGGAACTCGTTGTATTTGCATCTCTGCAATTTCTGTTACTGTGCACTGTAACCTTTGAGCAGTTTTATATTTTGTCTTTGTCATAAGCTTAAGCTCTGTTCTTATTTACATCCTACACTTCTATGAATTATTCACTGTAGCTTGTAGCTTATAAAACTTTAATCTCCCCTGTATTTTCTTTTTTACACTGCATTTACCAAAGGATACCAAAGAGGCGAGTGAAGCAAGACATAGCTAAAAGTAAATGGTAATGGAGTTTATTTTCTCCTAAATTTTGATTTGACCATTCCTGTAGACAAAGAAATGTTTATACCCAAAACCAACCTCTGTTGATTCTCAAATTAGGCGAGGCGCTTTGTTTTTATGAGAGCAAACGTTAAGCTTTAGGCTGAAAAGATGAAGGATGAGTTCCACCACAATGTGCACACCTATGTGACATCCCTGTCTCATCTGTGCCCGGTGGGTTTCTTTGGTGTCCCAGGGGCTTTAGGGTGTAAATGTCCAGCTCCCACTTACCTCTGTTAGTTGGACCGTATGGTCCATTGTGGCCGAGATGCCATTTTCCGACCATGGCGGTGTAGTACCCCTCCTTCTGCAGGAGCTGGGGCAGGGTGGCTTCAGACAGAGGCAGACCGGCCACCGAGCCCACAGCAAAGTTATGAGTCACCCCGTTTCTCAGGCCGTAGCGGCCCGTCAGGATGGCAGCACGAGAGGGGGAGCAGGTCGAGGCAGGAGAGTGGAAGTCTGTCAATCTAAAAAAAGTACGAACATTTTGGTAACAATTTCTATGACGCCCATGTCTATAATGCAGGGGTCTTCAACGTCAAGGACCCCCAAACTGATGGAGGGATGGAGCAGGGACCCCCTACTATATATGTTGTATAGAATTGTGTTTTATATTAAACTGGGCCTAGTGCCATGTATAAACATAGCTACCCTGTTATAGCATGTTGTTATATTATAATAATAATAATTGTCTAATCAACCATAAATGTTGCGACCCCCTGCAGTACCTCCGTGGACCCCCTAGGGGTCGCGGACCCCCTGTTGAAGACCTCTGCTATAATGTATTATAAACATATTTATAATGCATTATAATCTGTTTATAGCACTTTAATCATAACACTCATACATGTTCATAATGCTTTATTACAATAACAATAACACATTATAAAGCATTGTAAAATTAATTGGAAATCATTTTATGAGAAAGTATCATAATACTTCATAATTGTCACTCACTGACATGTATTGCTTGCAAGGATTATAGTGCATTATAATTCCCATAGTTGTAATACTTTACACTCTTTTTACAATGCATTATATTAAGATTATGAACTACTCTTATTGTTCATTGTGTGCTTTAAGTGAATGATGATGCGGTATAGGCAAATATAATTCACTATAAGTGGTCATTGTTTTCTTTAAGTAAAGTGAAAAAAATGTCTAAAATGTCAGTGGTTGACCAGCAATTATGAGTTATGATACTTGACCGTGTAAGTCATCATAAAATGCTTTATAATGTGTTACAATTATTGTTGTAAAGCATAATGAATATTTCTAAGTGTTTATAACTATAATCGTGCAGTTCTATAGGCAGATAATAATGCATTATAAGTATGTTTATAATGCATTATAAGTATGTTTATAATGCATTATA
>CALSCE010000091.1:17345807-17371557 GCA_943593645.1 Bovichtus variegatus
ATAAGTATGTTTATAATGCATTATAAGTATGTTTATAATGCATTATACACATGTTGCGTTTAGTACAAACCCTGGCGACCACGATATCAAAGAGGTTAGATAAAAGGATTTACACTGGACTTTGATAATATGACTTGGAAGTTAGTGCCACACAACAAATCGAGTATGAAGTCATCAATGATCTACCTTTGTCCTTGCTCGGCCATCTGGTTGAGGTGAGGCGTGTTGTTTACCTTCTTCTCAGGCTGGTTGGCATCCAGGTCCCCCCAGCCTATATCATCTGCCAGGATGATGATGAAATTGGGTTTCTTACTGGGCTCATGCACCCTGGCTCCATGTCGGGACACCGTGTGGAGCAGCAGACCACACATCAGCATCCCAGACAGAAGAAACGGAGTGAAACCCTCCACCATTTTGGGTCAAAATCTGCAAAGGGTTACAAGGATTAAATCTTACAACAGACTGTGAACATGATCGTATACAACAGCGGTCCCCGACCTTTCTGCGCCACGGACCGGTTTCATGCAAGACAATTTTTCCACGGACCGAGGGGGGGGCAGGCATAACAAAACACTCGATAAAGTGCAAAACATAGAATTTAATGATTCAATATATTATGTAAATGTAATTATTCCATGTTTACAATAAATATTACAAACACAAAAAAAGAATAAAAATGTATTCTTTCTGTGCGGCCCGGTACCAAATGATCCACGGCCTGGAACTGGTCCGCGGCCCGGTGGTTGGGAACCCCTGGTATACAACACATGCAGGATGCAATGCAAAAGTCGACATAATTAAATTAAAGTTGCATGATAAATGTATGAATGACAGTTAGTGAGGGAGTGGAAAGAGTTGACAAAATGTGAGCAACCTTGTTCTGCTTGTACCTTATAAATAAATAAAATGATGAAGTAAATATCTTATTGTTGGACCTGCAGTGCAATCGTCCCCACAAAGCATATTTCTGTAGAATGTAAATACACAATCTGTACTTTTGTTTATATGCTTTGAAAACAGAACTCTGACAGATGCATGCTCCCACCACTTGCAATGAGTGAACTGTGAAATGTTCCCGTATAAGATAATAAAATACACACTGGATAAATGTTAATTTAATAATCCCGGACAGAATAAAGTGAGCACACTTAAACATTTAATGAAAACATTTAGAAACCTTTCTGTAAATAGCATGTGGTGTCCGTAATCAGGGAGTACGGGAAATACAGCCTTGTTCTGTCTGTAATCTGTTTTTATTTTGTAAACATAGGGACAGGAATCAGAAGGGAGTGTCTCTGATGATGAATTATGATTCCTGCCTTTCCTGCCTACATCATACCAGTGCATCAAGATTAACGTGTTAATGGCCAGCCTCATTATGCAGCAGATCAGTCATAACTCTGCATAAACATTCAGTCCGTTTGCTCTTGAAATCTGGCAGAGACCAACTTTGGGCAAGTATCTTACATCACAACTTTGACATTTGTAGATGACATCAAAAATCACACTTTTATCAGATGTCAAGTTAGTTAGTTGTATTAGGAAAACTGCTAACATTGAGTTTATCAAATGTCTTCCATGTGAGTTTGTTTTTTACACTGCATGTGCGTACATGTCTTTGATATTTTAAAGATGCCAAATACTTGATACTGAGATACTTTTCTGTCATACTAGATTTAGTCTTTGGGCACGTGGGACTACCTAAGATATAATGACATATATAGACAACACAGTCGTCCCATGTAAGACTAAATATAGCGTGATAAGAAAATAATTCACTTTTCAAATGTTTAATAAAAAAAAAAAAAAATAAATAGAGATTATATGAGCATTTATGGTTGAGGGAACAAAAACATGTGTCGATCAGAAAAGAAAATCTAAATTTTAAAAAGGTGCAAGCAGAGAGTGTGTAGAGGATATGCTCACAGTATATATGTCACTGTTATTTCACCAGGCAGCCAGCGGTGCAATAACATATGTCCATGTGTGGGGACGCTGCGGAGCGTGTTCCTCACACAGCACACTGCTGTGAAGCCACAGCCATCAATGAACCCACGCTCACAACTCTGTCTCCAACCGGGAACCGGCTGGAACCAGATCTCTATAACCCCCCCCCCCCCCCCCCCCCCCCCCACCCGGGGGCGGGGGGGAACCATCTCCCCCCCCCCCCCCCCCCCCCCACGTGCCTGTCAGACAGGGGAGGAGGTGTTTATTCCACGCCACCATTTGTACGTGTGTAAGAATATGTGAGTCTCCACGTGCGCGTGTTTGCGGACATATGCACGTGAGAATATGTTTCAGAAAGTTCAAGTAAGTCATTGAGGCTGCGCGCGACACGAGCCGGATAACAGCCGCGATAGTCACGCGAAGGAAGGAATACTGTGCTTCCGCCTGAAACTAGCGACACCCAGGTACGACCGGCTGCTTAAAGACACGCTATTTCAACATATACGAGTATGTTTGCTTTAGTAAAATAAAGAAAACTGTACGTGGCATGATGCACGAGACAGGTGACGGACAAGTACTTACAACGTGTGTGTTTGCAGCTACTTAAGTCACATCGTCCACTGGCCGCACGAGCCGGCGACCGAGAGCATTGCGTCAGCCGCGTGAGTAGGAACCATGTGTCCGCGAGGATTCATCAATATCACCCCCCCACTACCTTGATTTAAAAAAAAAAAAAAAAAAAAGATAATGCATCATGTTTAAAACATTTAATCAACAGGGCAAGGCAGCACAAACAAACACACGTGGCTTGTGTGCGTTAAGTAATTTCATAATCATAATCAAAAAATAAAAATAAAAAACAAAAAGGTGTATGACAGACAATGATTTCCAACAAAACAAAACCAGGGAGTGGAGTTATAAGGATTTAGCTTTAGTAAATGGATCTGTATATAATGTAATTTAATAATACTTTGATAACATTTTGTCTTAGTGGGACTACTTTTAAAAGATTTAGTTTTTGGATACACAAAAAAAAAAAAAAGGAAAAGAAGGGGGGGAAAAGTTAGAACAATATATATATTTTAAATATTTATATGAATTTGAATTTATTTTAAATGTATTAGTATAATTGTTATTTTGTCTGTTTTTCCCCTGTGGAATTAAGGCATACACTAAGGCATGTTCTTTGTTTTGTTTTATTTATACTGTATAAACATTTTTTGAACAAAGTACATGTACAGACAAAATTAGTCAATCAACAAAAAGTAAAAGAAAAAATAAGAAAAACATTTTAAGGAATAGGACTTTTAAAATGAATCCAAACTGTACTGTTTCTCCAATTAGCAGTTCTCATCCACACCTTCAACTACATACTGTTTAAACCCTAAAGTCCATAATATGCATGTTGCTTAGTCTCATCTTGTGACCAATGATCCTCTTTGTTGTTTTGTTGTTTTTAATTTGATTGTACTCGAGCTTGAGAAATAAATAAATAGACCCACTGACCCAGAGTTAAAAAAAAAACAAAAAAAAAAAACTGTAAAATAATCCTATTATTACAGAGAACATTATTACAGTTTAGTGTTTATGGGAACTGATGGACTGTTAGTCAAAATATTATGTTGACCTTAAAATATTTCAAGTTGAGCAAGTAAATTCTTTCCTGCCCCTGGATAAAATAGTTTGACGTAATAATCCAAACTCAAGGTCCATTAACCTTTTCCAGAAATGTCAGCTTCCAAATCCTAAGTAAATATTTACACTTAGTTTTCATCCAGTTCTTTTAAATATAGTGTTTTACACCTCTGTGTTGACTGGTCAAGTGTAGCTTTTTAGTTATGTTACATTAAAAAAATAAAAACTTCTTAATCCTTTAATCTGTATGTGCCAACGGATCCAATAATGTGGTTGGATGTTATATTTTTTATCCAGTTTTAGTTTCTTGTTAATTTAATGTTTTAAGTGTAGCGTTTTTATTTGCTGTAGTTTGACAGGAGTTCCTGCAAAGACAGTTAGTTGCTGTCAGTTCGTGTCTTAATTATGTTAATGTCAGGGGTTTTAATGTGCTGAGGTATGACCCGTATTCAAAATAAGTTAATACACCAATAACTCACTATGAATGAAACCAAACATAAGTGGGTTGAGCCACCTGGGAAACCTTAAACACAATCAAACATCTTGTATTTAGGTTTGGAAATGATGATTAATTGCCCCAAACAATGTGATTTTTGTCGCCTGGTTTTAAGTAGATGAAGATTTATTCTACATTATGTCAAAGCTGTAAAAGGAGAAAACCTTAGAATAAGACCATGCTATGTTAACGTAAACATGAGTTGTAGTAGAGTAAAAGTGAAGTCCCTGAAAGGATAGAGAGTTTGAGTTACCCTGCTTACTGTGAAGAAGAAAAAGGGCTGATAGAGACCATTTTACTCCCATATGCCTCAACATATCTAACTCTAATGCTTTACCCTTATTAAAACTTTATTAATGATCTTACCCAATGTGCTTTTACGTGAATCATTCATTAGGCCCAACCTTGTGCAAAGAGCGGCCGCACATCAACCACAGCTGCCTCTTCCTCCTGTCAGCACCGACAGTGTTTCAAACTGTGGCCTGCTACAGATGCATAGAACCACTTTATTTAGAAGGACAGTTGCTATAGAAAGAGGGATATAAGAGGGGGCATAAAATCATATTTACTCCCCCCCCATCATCAGCATCTTAAATACTCCAGGTGCAGTGTGAGTCAATCTTGGTATAAAACATTTTTTTAAAAAAGGCAACTTGATGGTGCCGAAACGTGTCGTTAATGCGGTTAAACTCGCAAAACGGTTACCTGCTTTAAGGTTATAAATATCCCTGTATGTCCGTTTTTAATACAAAACTCTTGCTTTGATTTGTAGCCACTCACTGCGGGTCCCAGTGTTGAGTGGCAGGTGGCTAAAGCGGGCTCATCTGCGTGCAGTGCATGTTTACGTTTTATCGACCACATCTGCAAGCACACTGCGTGACTTCATAGATAACCAGCTTTAGTTTTAGAATTCATTTTTATTACTGACCCACTATGCCAGTCACTCAAACTGTCATTTCTCTTTACAGGGCATGGCACTGTGTAGAGTCAAGGGGGCACGTTTCTTGGGGCCTAATGTTTACCCAGAAGCCCCCGATGGAGGCTGGGGATGGGTGGTGGCCGTGGCCTTCTTCGTGGTGGAGGTCTTCACCTATGGCACCATCAAGATCTTTGGTATCTTCCTCCAGGACCTAATGGAGGAGTTTCAGGAGACCAACAGTCGGATCTCCTGGATTGTCTCCATCTGCGTATTTGTCATGACCTTTAATGGTGAGTACAGCTGATAAGGTTTTGCGGCTGCAAGTAAAATACCGACTAAGGATTGTTGTGAGAAAGTGAACAACCTTGTTCTCCATCGGTCCTCAGGTCCTCTCTCCTCTGTGATGACGAACCGCTTTGGGTTCCAGTTCGTTGTTATGATGGGAGGGTTTCTTATTGCCTCGGGTACCATTGCAACCAGCTTTACCAGCTCCATCAATCAAATGTACATCACCTATGGATTAGTTGCAGGTATTGACTTTCTTCTGCCCTTGTCTCCCTATTTCTGCATCACATAATGCTAATATTCTTTGGATTAGTCTTTTTTGCAGCGTGTCCGACTGTATTACAATTGAAAAGCTTTTCTTCTGCGCAGGTCTGGGCTACTGTCTGACCTTCCTGCCCACCGTCACCATCCTTTCTCAGTATTTTACTCGGCGGCGGTCTCTGGTCACAGCCGTGGCTTCCACTGGAGAGTCCCTGTCCATGTTTGCCCTGGCACCAGGTGAGTGCAAGAGCTTGTACAACTCATTTAGTGACAGGAAAACTCAAGGAAATGACGAAAAAATAAACATTTTCTTTAGAAAACTTAAAGGATAAATTCTCATTGTCAACAATTACTAAGAAAAGACGACAACCAACAATCAATTGATCCATCCTTCAAGTATTCCCAGTGTAGTTGTCCAAAAACTGTTAAATACACATCTATAGCCACACATGCACGGACATGTTTCTTCCTTAACGTTAACATAAGCAATGTAGGTTTGTTTCCAAAGTCAGACAGATTGTGCTGTAAACAATCATTTAACAATCACCAATCATTTGTGTAATCTTTGATAAACACCAGAGTTGTACCTGTTTTTAAAGATTCAAGTCTATATTGAGAGTCTTTACATCGGACTTGTTGACAGAGATATTGAACATTGCAAGCCTTATCCTTTAAACCTATAAAAGCACAGCTGTATGTAGCACTGACGGCACCAATGTCATGTCCTCTGCTTCTTTTATGCCCAACAATCACTAAATACTTCCTCTTGCCCCTCAGCCTTTTCTGCATTGAGGGACCACATTGGCTGGCGACACACCATGGCAGTTATAGGAGCTTTGCAAGGCACCATCATCATCTTTGGGGCTCTGCTTCGGCCAATCATCATCAAACCCAGAGCAACCCATGAGACAGAGACCGACGGATCGTCCCCAAAGGAGCTGGAAGCCCTCAGTACACCAGTGAATGTAGAGAGCACAAACCCAGAGGACTCTTTGGTGAACAATACCTCAAATGCACAAACTACCTCCCACTGTGTGGACAACGAGCTGAGCAGAGGCTCTTTGAGCACTGGAGACTCTGGTGTCCACTCTCTGAGAGACGCAGACGACAGCAGCACTTTACCGCACAAAGAAGCAGGGACATGTGTGGGAAACGGTGAGGCAGAGATTAAAGGACTTAAAACGGAGGAGAACACGAGCGAAGGTGCAGAGACACGAGCGATGAAAGCTGAGGAAATGAAATCGGGTGACGCAAAGAAATCAAAACTTATAGATTTCTCCATCCTCAGAGAGCGCAGCTTCATTGTCTATTCCCTGTTCGGGCTGTTCGCCACGCTCGGCTTCTTCGCCCCTCCGCTCTACATCATCGAGCTGAGTGTGAGTCGAGGTGTGGAGCGGGGCCGGGCCACCTACATGCTCTCCACCATGGCTGTGGCGGAAATCTTCGGCCGATTCTCCATCGGGTGGGTCCTGATGCGGGAGCGCTTCAGGAAGAAGAAGCTGCTCGTGCTTCTCGCGTGTGTGATAACAATGACTGTGGATCTGGTTGGATTTACTTTGGTCACGGAGTTCTACGGCCTGGCTGTGTGCTGCGCTTTCTATGGGTTCTTTATGGGAACCCTAGCATGCACCCACATCCCCATGCTGGCTGAAGATGATGTGGTGGGCATAGAGAGGATGTCTTCAGCTGCTGGTGTCTATGTGTTCATACAAAGCTTTGCTGGGCTGGCTGGACCCCCACTTGGAGGTAAGAGTTACTGTATCTTGTATTGGTAGGTTTATTCTAAATACTGGCTTCACTATAGTGCAGCTTTTTAACACACAAGGATGGTTTGTATGTTTCGTTGACTGCATGCTCTTGGACGTACAGTAAAATCAAAGCTGAACGATGCAGAGCTAGAGAGAGTGGCAGACAATGACTTAAGTAACAGGATGTTTTGAGGTCTAGTTTGGATTTACAGCAATCGGATTTATGTAATAGATCAGATTACATCTAATGTTATTCCTATAATTAAAACCGTTAAAAGATCTAACGGATATATAATTGCATTTCACACTGAAATCATAATCAGTGATGTCAGACGTATCTAGGGCTGCAACTAACGATTATTTTCATTATTGATTTAATATGCCAATTATTTTCTAGATTAAATCGATTTATTTGTTTAGTCTATAAAATGTCAGAAAATAGTAAACTTTAGTAGACTTTCGCTAAGTCCAAGGTGATGTCTTCAAATGTCTTGTTTTGTCAGTTCAAAACACAAAGATATTAAGTTAATATAATATAAAGCAGGAAGTCTCTTTAAAAAATTACTAAAATGTTGAATTGGTATCAAAATAGTTGTACTTCACCTCCTATAAGTTTAAGGATTTACGAGAGACAGAATGGTCAAATATCCACACTGGATCCTACATTTCCCATAATGCAACTTGATTGCGTCTTTCTTTACACTCCTCCTTTCTTGTGTCTCGTAAACTCCACACCTTCAGTTTGTAATGCAGACTTTACGTTTAAAAACAAAATTGTCTTCAAGCCATAACTAACTGAAATGATTTTCTGAGCCCCAGGAGACATTGTGAAACTGTTTCCACGGGCTGAGTTGTACTCATGACGACTGATTTGTTGGAGTTCCCCTGTAATGCTTCCTTTAATCCTCCTCTCTCCGCAGGTTTGCTGGTGGATTTGACTCACAACTACGGATCGGCCTTCTACTCCTGTGCAGTCGGGATGGGACTTAGTGCCTTGTTCCTGGGTTTGGTTAAACCTGCTAAGAAAGGATCACTCTGTAAAAGAAGGAACTCAAAACGTCCCGAAGACGTATGTAAACGGGAAGGGGACCCCGAGGAAAAGAGTGGAGCGCATAAACTGGACCGAAAGACTGACAGTCCACAGGAATGCTCTGAAATCGACGACCGGGGGCGGGACACACGAGATGCCCAGGAGGTTGTACGTTTTGCTTGAGCTGAAGTGAAATGAATACAATTAAGAGAAAGACCAAAAGTGTTTATGATCTGCAATTGTGGATCTGGGCTATGAAGGCAAACTTTACAACTTTTACATCACAATACGCATGTTGCAATTACGCCTTACGTACCTGATGTACCAAACAGTGTTTTTCTGCAGTCAATACCCTTAAAATGTTAAAGGGTATACTATTAAATTATGTTTATGTGGGTAAAGCTTTTCATGTAGTCTTGCTTTAACTGACGATGGTGTGAGATATGGCTTGAAGTATGAACGTGTTCAGAGTGTATCACGAGTTATGCAGCGTTAATGGAGGTTCCTCAGTTTGAGATATCCAAGGAGCAAGACATTACAGTGAAACTGAAACTAATTACCTGCTATCAATCAATACTGGAATGAATACCGGAAAAACTGTGATGCCAATGTCGCGGCAAGAACGATAAATTTACACTAATTCTGTAACGCTTGTTAGAGAAAATACATAAAGCTCAGGGGATGTTATTAAAAGGGTTTTACTTTTAATCAAACTGTCACCAAGCTGACAACATACTGTTATGCGATGTGTTATGTCCGACTCAAATCTACTTTTGTAATGAAAACGTGTTCAATGAATCACAATAAAGAAACAGTGATTTGAGCTGCTCAATTATGTTCTATTTTTATTTTTTTTATAAAAGTCACCCCCCGCCCTCTGCCTGTATTTTCTCTCTGTCTTTTTTATGTGTTTGGGACTTTTCTGGGGATCAACCTCTATACAAACATAGTGTGGATCGAAACTAAGACGATGGCGGTAACGGCGCCGAAAAAACATAAGAAATGTATACAAAAAATATAGCGAGGCGAAGCGAGAATGAATCTGGGGTTGGCTCTCTCCCGCTGGCGAGCACCGTGACCCTCGTTGAGCCGGGGAGGATGCTGTGTTTACAAACCCCAAACTGACAAATCCTTGTGCTTTTCAAGCAACTTATCCAACCGCTGATGTATTTGTCACAAAATTCACTGCAAATCACGACAAAGGTTTTGATTCACTTTCGCGTAAAAAAGTACATTATGTACAAATCATTTTGCATCTTTAATTTAAACAGATTAGCCTAAAATCAGTGTTTCATTCGGCCCAGTAAGTTCCATTTGACTTTTTTTTTTTTTTTTAAAGCAATGCAACTCGATATACACCTGACGGAGTCTAGTGGGCCCTGCGGTCGTCCTGAAATCAGGCGCAGCAGTCATAAACAAAATGAAGACTTTGTTTCGTAGCACATTTCTGCATGGTATCTATAAATAGGGAAGAGCTGTTGCATTTAAGTACTATAGTTCACCTTTTTCTCCTCCAAGTATGTCCAGGCACCTGTGGAGCCACCGTCTGGATGTGTGAAAGGCTTCAGTGGGTTTCACAGGCAGCGGCTTCCTCTGGTCTGGATGCTTGATCCCCCTCAATCCAGTGCACTACGGCCTGTTGACAGATAAACATTCACTTAAAAAAGGTACAAAAAAAGAACATAAATGCATTGGATTGTGTCAAATTGTGTGCATTAATCAAGTCTGAATCAAAATGACACGGGAGAGAAATGTCTTAAAAGTCTTTCTTTGTTATATTCAAGAGCAGCTGCTTCTGATAAAGTGTAATCTACCTTTGAGTGCTTCCAATTACTTTGGTCTTAATAGGTAGCTTAAAAGGTCTTTTCTTTTTGTGTTTTGCACATAAGCGCTTATATGCAAAACAAAAAGAAATTCTAAGAAAAGAAAACATACTTACTGGAACTGAAATATGCAAAATAACAGTTTCAAACTGTCAAGGTGAACGAATGCATGTTAGTGTAAGAGGAAATTAAATGATTAATTTAGATTAGATAACATTGACTTTATTGTGCAACTCCGTGGAAATGTGACTCCAAGTAGATCAAAGGTACATACGATACACACAACGCATCCCACCAGTAAAACATACGAATAGACAACAGTGCAAACGGGAAAGTAGCAACAAATATTTTTTTATGAACATTTTTATTTTATTTTACCTTGTATCTTGCAGCTGTTCCGAAGCCGATAGCGACCTGTAGCATGCGAAGGCGGATGGGCGAGAACTCCAGCTACGGTCAGACTCCTCCAGGTGGATCAAGCCCTGCGTGACACAGTTCAACCACAAACGATGCTTTATCACAAACATATGGCCACTGTCTGCAAAGGAATATTTTCCATTAGGGTTTTTTTCTGAGAGAGAAAAACAACAACTAGCAGTATTGAGTGTTTTTATCACCAGCACTGATAAAAGTAAGAGGGATGGACGACCTTTGGCAGGGACACTCAGGTTCACGGTACCACAATTGAGTGAGTGGTGGAGCGTGTTTGTTTAGAAACCTTGAAGCCTTTCCTTCAGCCTCACAGCATAACTTCAGCTGTACAAGTTGTCATCATACCTGGCAAAGCAGAAAACGCCCATTCCTGCAAGCAAATATGAGACAGCAGTGAGGATGTAGGCAACAAAGTCTCTTCTGGGTTGAATGTATTTAACTTCAACTCCATCTAGTGGCAGCTCGACAGCATTACACCACCACTACTGATTGTAATGAATATGTGTATATTTGACAAGAACCCCCTCAACTATGAAGCAATGTTTCTATCTTCCTTGATATGTTGAGATGCATAGGAGCATTATTAATAAGTGTGGTAGCCTCTGTCATCAATAATCACGGAGAAAGTTATATTTTCTTGGTAAAGGCTATGTGGTAAAATCTCTCCGAAGACGAAGGAGTCTTCGGGGTAGAGGTCAATCAGTGTGACTCCAACAATACAAAAAGCATCTTTTGGTTTCCTATTGCACAGATATTGTAGCAGGTCACCTACATTTCAAGAGAAAACAACAATAAACACAGTTGTTAGTACAGTTATTTTTACACTACTATTATTTCACATTATATTATTTCACAATTTATTTCTTTCACTAAGATTCTTAGAATGTCACATCATTATAATGTGTACAGTTAGTTAATATTGTTTTGTTTTTTGATTTTTAATTTTAAATGTGTCTTATGCTGTGTTTTTGAAGTGTCTGTACAACTCTATGTGGCGCGACAAACTGACCCCCGGGGACAAATAAAGTGTTTTTGAATTTGAATTGAATTTAAATACCAAAGCAACATTATGCTCACTCCAGTTGGAGCATTTATTTAATTTTTTTTTTTTTTACTTTTTATTTAGTGACACATTTTATCCATACATGTTTTTGCTCAAAATACGAACTCATTGTTTCCATACAGTATAAATAAAACAAGACAGAAAACATTAGCGTACGTCTTAAATCCGTAAGCAGTTTTTCTGAGTGAGGAAACAAACAGGGAAAAATTAATTATACTAATAAGTTGAAGATCATATAAAAAAATCAGATAAATAATAATCATATTAAGGGGAGATAAATAATGTAATGTAATATACTCACTGCATTTTACCCCTTCTCTTGCATTTCTACAAAAAGATATTGTACAATAAAGGCCTGAAGTAAGAGTGATGAACTCCCTGACTTACTAGTGAGGAGTCAAATAAACTGCAGTACAACATACTGTACGTGCCTCATCCATCTGTAAAGCCCACAATGTCGTTTGAATGTCATTTCTTGCATGTTTTGTCATTGTTTTGGACATTCAGTGACATTAACTATACTGCCACACTTATGGGTTTTGCGCAGGGCTGAACGATATGAGGAATTAATGCGATTGCTTGGCCATCTTAAATAGAGCTGTCAATGACCACACCTTGTAATACGTGTATGCTAATCATTTATTATCTTTTTTCTCTTTTGTCTCACTTGGATTTTCATTTTATCTTTTCTAACTTTGTTACTTGTGTTGTGCTTTTCACCCCCACAGTTGTCCTTGCCTGTCTTTGTTTTATTATATCATGTTTAATTTGTCCATGTTGAAAATGTGATCTATGCCCAGTGATGTGTACCTTTCTATAGGATCAATGAGCCTGATAGCAAAGTGTGCACAAATATTTGCAATGCATTCAAAAACAATGAGAAATTGCGTTTATGAAGTGCGCAAGTGACTAGATGACGTGGAGGTTGAACAAGTCATTTGGAGAGTTTTCAATTCGGATCCGAGAAACGTGTCTTACCAAAGCGACCGAGAAAAACCTTATTATATAAACTCAAAAAGCACAAAATACACTTATTCGTGGGAAAGAAAAAAAAAAACAAGATTATAGTTTGCTCCAAACTGTAGTTCAGCATGTTGACACCGGAAACCGTTTTGCACTTATTCCGATGACGTCATGTAAACAGAGGGGCGGAGCTTCAGGCGACGTTCAGCGAAGAAGAGCTAACCGCTGCTATGGCACACCTAACGACCGCGGAGTGCGCCGTATCCTACTTCGGACAACGTTAAAAAACCGACTGTATTTTGAACTTTACTCGTTTAGTTTCTTGCGTCGGAGAGCTGTCAAGTACAGGCGACAGTTAGCCACGACTAACGGCAAGTGGACGGAATACGAAAGCGGAAGAACTTTCAGTTAGCATAACGTTAGTGCCGCTGTAGTTAGCTGAAGTAGTTAGCTGATACATTACGTCGCACAGTAGCAGCTAGCAGGCTAGCTCGCTCCCTTCGCTGTCATGCCTGGAGTTTCTCGAGATTTCACTGCGTAAACGAGAATACCTAGTAGTTAGCTGGTTAGCTTTGAGACGCCCAGCAGCAGTTTGTTCCACCACCGAGGTATAGGCAGGGCGGACTGGACTGGGAGCAGTGACAGGTCGGAACTAACCCACAGCGGAGGTTTGAGACCTGTGCTTCTTCAGCCGCCTGGTGATCGCTCACTCACATCCGAGACTTTCTGGTGAGATGAGAGGGAGCGTGCCATACTGAGTTTCTATGAAATGGTCGTGCTGTAACACAGCCAAAGCTTTAAAATACGATCGGGCTCACAAGGAGTGTCAACCTTTCTCTTTGCCAAAAAACATCCGTCAAGATTGCAGAAATGCTCACTGACAGCAGGTAACGGGAACAACCATTTTCACACACCTTCGCCATTCATTCAGTCTCATCGTTACAGGCAATATTACATTTAATAATTGAATACCTTTCTTGTATTGTATTGTAACTAAATCACTTATTACAGTAATCAAAAACCAAGACATAGACAATTTAGTCTGATGAAGCAGTATCAATATAATATGTATGTTACATCTCTGTAAAGACCCCAGTAAAGTTATGCTAATGAATGTGTTTTCATAATGGGAGCGCCACATGTCTGATCATGTAACTGAGTGTGAGTTGCTATTTTTGGGTTCCTCTTCATGTTCTCTCTCTTCTGATGCTCTTCCTTTCTCTGCCCAATCTCCCTCCCCCTGCCTGTCACACTCTCTTCTTCAATTTTAAGTTCACTCTATTATCCTCTGCACTCACAACGCTCTCGAGTTACTTTTCATTTCTGTTCTGCACAGGAAACGACACCGTAGCTGTGACAGTGAGGAGGACCAGCAGCTGAGTCCTCAGGCCAAGAGGTCAGGAGGGGGTCCCAGCCTGCTCGTGTCGGATTTGGATTCAGAGGTGAGACTGAATTGATCTCGACTTTAGTCTTTAGACCATCACAAAGACGTCTTCAGACACTCACTGTGATGAAAGTCTTCCAAGGTCATTTATTCTAGAATCATGTGTATGAATACATGTGACTCTGCATCGCATATGCAATGCGCGGCAGTCAGGAAAAGCACAGAATGTTTTATTTACAGCTTGTAATCTGCATCCATCCATGAAGCTACTATTCAGAGCCCATCTCTGTTCTGTTTTTTTGCAGTCTTCCAGCAGTGACAGCAGTAATGGGATCAGTAGTCCGGAGAGAGCAATAGTGGCCAGCACCAGGCCATGCATACACAGCCAGAACAACCGCATCACTCAGTACTCCCTCAGCCCAACGCCTGAAGACTGTGGTAGCTCCTTGCAGCATGGTTTCCATGGCGACGGCAGCACTGTCTCTTACGACTCCATCAACAGAGTCCTGAGGGAGGCGCACTTCAGTAGCCTGCAGACCAGAGGGCGACCAGGCTCAACATGACCGTGACCTCCGACCCCTCTCCTGACCTTTAGTCCCTCGCCCATCAGTGCTGACACTACTGGCACGGTGGCTCCTCCTCTCAAAAAGCCTCAAGCGACGCACTCGGGTCAGGGGGAAGGGGATGATGTGTGGGGAGGTTTACAGATTTTTGGGCACAAAGGCTCATCCCCACCTCACCATGTACCATTTGTCAAGACCATAAGCACATCCGCCTATCCATGGCCCAGCCACTGTGGTTTCTGTGCAGTATTGATGTGTGTGTGTTTGTGTGTGTGCGTGTGTGTGCACGCACCCTGTGCACTTTATAAAGAGGTATCATTCTCTTTACATGCGTGCGTTGATGCGTGGACATTTTCATTGGTGCTAATCACAAGTAACGCGTGATGACCCAAAGTGCTTGCAAAACTAAATAAAGCTAAGCACTTTACTCAATAACTCCTCATTTTGTTTACTCTCGAATGGGGAAGTCAGCCGCATGCTTGTGTCTGTGAAGTGGGAGTGGTTGTTGTGATCCCATTCACAAAAGAAATTGGACTCACTCCCATGGAGCATTATTAAAACAATCCAGTAAAATAACATTATAGGCCTTCTTTGTTTTCTATAACCAAAGTGACAAAGGTAACGGTTCACCCACAGAATTACCATTTGTATATCAAAATGCGCATTTAACAGCAAAACTATATCAAAACATCAGTTTACAAACTCTCACACAACCTGTGCTGTATAATCCAAGTCGCAGTTATCCAGTCGTGTGCTAGTCAAAATGTTTGGGACGTAGTTACTTTGATTTAGAGACTTGGATTATACTGCACGACTTGTGCAAGAGTTTTAACGATTGTCTCCGTTTTTTTGATTTATCGTTCACGGTGGAGGCATGCAAGAAAAAGCACCTTTTTTTTTTTCACAAATTCAAGGTAACGCATGGTGACCAATTTACATACAAATGATCATTTTGTGGGTGAGGTATTCCTTTAAAACTATAGTGTATTTGCAGTTACTTTCACAATCTAAATGAATCCAAATGTTTTGCTGTGGAAGGTCAGTGGGTTCAAGGTAATGAAACAGAGATTCCTCATGAGCCACACCACCAAAATCCAACCTCAGATTAGACCCTGGCTAATTATAGAGCTGTGAGAGCAGCAGGCACTGGAGTCTGCGGCTCAGGCAGTGTAATTCTCTGCACAGTGCGTCTCACAAAAACAGCCTCAAGAAAAAAGCTCTCGAAATCAGTTTGTAACCCTGTGTTTACGTTAACATTTTACACATCGTGTGTGTGTACGCGTCATACGCCTGTCAGCCATACTTGTTGTATGTATGGTTTAAAAATGACCAGTACACTGTGTTGCAAATAAAATGAGAGATGTGAAAGTGATTCATATTTTATGTAATTTTCCAAAATCATTTGACATTGAAATAAAAGCGTTGCTGAAAGCGATGTCTGCAACATGTCACTGATGCCATTTTTAACGCAGTATAACAAGACTCATTGATGTAGCAGTTAGTGCTGTAAAAAAATACAGCAGGTTTTATTGTTCCTCAGCACAGCTTGTGTTCACTGAAACAAAACACATCAGTGGCGTTCAATGTTTGTATCGGTAGGTTGAATTACCATTTTGGCATGTAGTGTGTAGCACATTCCTCACCACCGCAGTACAGTGTGTAACTGAAACAATGGAGAGAGCGAAGGTAATCTGCCTTTTTTTTTTTGGTTACACAAACAACCGCTCATGAAATTTGCTGATATTTTGCTGAGTGCAAATGTTCCACACGTTGGTTAAGCACACAAAACAAATCTCAATGAATTCCTCCATTAGTTCTCTTAGTCTTCACATGCACTCTACAACCACTCTCAGGGGTATGTTTTAATCTATACACGGCAGACGTAATAAATAATTTGTAAACTATCACTTATAACATTTACACTGACAATAGTTTAGTACCAAAAAATATGGAAGACAACTCTCATTTGCAGGTTTATGCGTCCATAAGAAAAGCAATTGTGCAAATTACAAATGGAGGGGGTTCTCCCTCAGAGGCGTAACAGCTCTTTCAGTTAGCTAAAAGGAATCCTGAGATAAAGCAACTGTCAATAACAACCTGTAATTCAAGCATTCTTGGTAAATACTTCCTCGGCCAGCTTACAGCAAAGTCCTCCTGTGTAACAGTTGAGGGGTTTCTCATGCCAACTGGGGATTGCACTTACTCTAAAAAGGACAACAGTCGTGTGTCCAACATCTGTCTCTGAGCCCAATCTGCTGCTTAAATACAAATTCCAAGGAGGCACCGTATAGATCAGAACAGAAAATCCAAACGTAATGTGAATCTGACGTCTATATATAGTTATAAGTTTACAGATCTGATCTTGGTTTTAAAAAATTAAATAGATCTCTAAACATGTTGACATCATTGGCTTAACTGTGATCCAGCTGTAAAAAGTTGGCCAGTGGTCAAAAGTTAAGAAATGAGAAGGCCGATACTGGTTGGCTGCTATCGCATGCAACTGAATTGCAAATTAAAGGAGCGTCGTCACTGGTTTTACTAATGCAGATACTGTTATGCACAGCTAGATTCTCCCTTAAGCTGTCGGCCATCATGTCCGTCTCTGTCTGGGATGTCTCTCTGCTTGTCCCTCTGTTACACAGGGGCCTCCCCTTAGTCACCAGCTCCATACCGCTGAACAGCGACAGTCTGCTCAGACAGGGCTGCTCACTCTGCGGCTCAGCTGGAGGGGAAGAGCTCCCGTCCGTGTTGAGCGCCGATTCTTCCGCAACCAATTGAACCTCAGCAGTCCTGACGGGCTCCACCTGGTTTTGCATTGACTCGTGCAGAATGGGAGAAGGTTTCTCCTCATCGCCGTCATTCATCAGCTCCCCTGAGGAGTCTCTCTGGGCCAAGGAGGCCAGACTAGATGGGGAAGATGGGTGATTTGGTGGTTGGGGGACACCTGTGTGCGAGATGTCAGGCTGATAATGGTTGAGGTTGGTGTTGTCAGCACACTGGGTTGGTAGTAAAGGGTCTAAGTATGTAGCTGTTGGAAGCTGAGTAGTTGTTGCCTGGTGGCTGCTGTTCGCTGCATCCTGCCTCAGAACATGTACAGATCCACCCATCAGAGCCTCAAACTGCCGCAGGATCTGGTATAAGGAAGTAAGAAATACACCATCATTTTGAATATTATCTATCCCTTTAAAAAGAAACTTCATGTCCTCAGAGGACAAACATGTCAAGAAACTTCCACAAAATTATATATTAATATTATTTCCCACTTTCACCAAGTTAAATCTTTTAACCAGCTTCAGTCCTGATTCTAACTACGAAATACTCACTTTAATCATTTTAACGTTTTAAATACTAATTTTTTATTTATTTCTTTTTTTTACATAGTGCCGATGTTTTTTTATTAAAAGAAATATATATATACTTTTCTGTATGCTAAAAGCTAGGGGGACTTTTTTTTTTTTTTTTTTACAGTCTGAGATATGTCAGAGATTAGCAATATTGATTTTGATGCATTGCATCAAACACATAACACAGCAGCAATGCCCCAAGTGGAAACCAGGAAAAGGTTGTTTTAGTCCCATAGGGCAAACATGAGAAAATGTCTCAATCTGGTGGAAAATAGTAATAACTACATTTTTGAAGCCACGACTATAGATTTAAAGTCTGATATAATAGAATGTGATTTTATGCTTTAAAGGGTTTCAATGGGGACATTTTTGTGCTTAAGTGTCTGAATTTATAAACTTATTATTAGGAGCTGAGGTTGAACTTCCAAAATTAGCCAAAAAAAGAAATAAATTGCACAATTGCCAAAATCTATGCCACATGCATTAACTCAGGCAAAAAATTTTTTTAAACATTTAAAATCCACAAATGTCCCGAGTGATGCCTAATGGTTAGTTCTGTCCCATCGTTCTTCACCATGTGTAGTTTTCTCTTCATGTGTCTCTTACCTTGGTGGCTTTGTTGGCCACGGGTCCTGGAGCGCCCTCGCTCAGCTGCCGGAGCCTTCGCTGTGTCGCTCCAAACATTTGTTCAAGAGAGAGGAGGTCAGAGGTCATGAGGCATGATTCAGCACACAGTGCCCGCTGCAGGGTCGGAGGAAAACAAACATGTGTATATTACGATTGCACACTGTAATAAAGAAAACGTGGATCTTCAGTGAATCTTAAACATCGTTACCATCTTAACGGTATTTGAGGGATCTTGAAGCTTGCTCGAGAGCAACTCCACCACAACCTCACAGTTGAGAATGGAGCACCTGGCAGATAAAACGAGACAGAAATCAGGCCCTTTACAAAATAAAATAGACAAATAAGTACAGTTCATAAAAAGGGAGAATCTGCAGTATTCCCAGTTTGATTTTAGATGCACTGACTCTTTGATGAAGTGCTGGCTCTCATCTCTGGACAGGAAAACTCTGGAGCCTTCAGTCAGTTTGCTGATCAGTGCCACCTCCTGGCCACAGTCCCCCAACTGCAAGGCTTCCACCCTGGAGACCAGACGGTGTACGAGGCATGGAGGAAGTGAGAATATGTGTATAATCTTAGGCTAACACTGGACATTCGAAGACTAATCTACAGCTCTTAAATGTGACTACATTGTGACTCAGGCAGGGAGTTGCTGGTTTAACGGGTGGACTTTGCCACTCACCGTTCTGATAGGTCCCCGCTGCTCTCTCTACTGGCCCCCGAGTGGCTCCCGGTATCAGCGGACTTGCTGCCCACAGAGGCCCTGCTGTTAGCTGCCATATCCTGAGAGGAGTTGTGAGAGGAGCTGTTGCCGCTGTCCGTCTCTTCCCAGCCGCCTCCTACCTGCCCTGGGCACCGCTGGGTCACTGCTGCAGTAAAGACATGTGGTAGTATAAGTCAAACTGAATACATTTTTTAAATTAAACTCTAAATAAAGTCTAGCTTGCTCTACTCTAAAGATGTCTAGCTTGCTATCATTGTAAATAAGAGAAGAAGAAAAAAGGAATTATTGTATAAGAACAGGCTCACACTATTTTTCTTTATTGATGTATCCTTTATTTATGCAGGGAAACCTTATGATTCCTGATTACCTTAATTTAAATGTTTGATTGTTTGTTTTTCCACAAAAAAACCCCCCAAAAAAACATGCGTTGCATATCTGTGATGCAATAAAACATATTTGTTTCTTAACAAAATGTAAGGTGAAGTGATTCCAGTATGTTTTAGTGACATTTGAAGAATTTTAAGCATGTTTTGGAGGATTATCGGGAAGTGAATCACAATTATTTTGGCTGGAAGGACAATTGTAACATGAATCGTCCCAGTTCTGATTCATACACATCCCAACATATTTCAGATTCAAGCCTTCCATTCAGAAACTTGAGGCGACGTTTCCATCACACCAACAATGTCTGACCTTTTGGCGTGCGAGCAGGCAGGTTATAGGCACACGCAGGCACGGCCACCTCTATGGGCGTGGAGGGCACAGCTACGGCCCGGTAGTGGTTGTCGTGGAGACGGATGCCCTGGTGTTCGGTTGGGGGGAGGACCGCGCTGGCCACCACCTCGGCAGCTTTCTGGATCTTATCCAGCAGTGAGTCACTGCCTGGGAGGTACAGACATTTACACAGAAGATAAGCTTGACTGGATGTGTGTGTGTGCAGTGTGTGTGTGTGTGTGTGTGTGTGGTCTATCACTCACCTGTACCCTGCTTCCCTGGACTGTATCCAAAGCCCTGCATTCCTGACCTGTGGGAAGTTGCTGAGCCCATACCTGGACAGAGACACACAGGAGACCTATTGTACTTTCAGTTCACAAAATACAAAGAATCTTATGTCACCGATTTAAATCGTTCAACCTCCTTCTAGACACTCATGTTCTTTCTAATATTTCAGATGACGGACAGTATTATTACACATGGCAGTAGGAATGGATTCTGACAACTTTGATTAGTTTCCATGTTGGTTTAAAGGACCAGTGTGTAGGATTTAGTGGCATCTAGCAGTGAGATTACAACCAACTGAATACCCCCCCACTCACTCCTCCCTTCCTAAGGGTGTAGAGAACCTACGGTGGCCTTCAGGTAACCTAACAACGTGAAAGACCCTCTGTAGAGCCAGTTTGGTTTGTCTGTTCTGGCCTACTGTGCAACACGGAGGACTCCCTATATAGATGAAGGGCTCTTTCTAAGCCAGTCGTTCTCAAAGAGGGGTCCGCGGACCACACTGACCTCAAGACCAGGTCAGGTAAAAGAAAATTAAATGAAAAATCTGACGCGACAGTCAAGGTGCATTGTCCTGATGCAGGTGATGCAGCTACAAGTGGTTCAGCAGCTAGAAAATTAACTTTCATGAAAAAAGTTTTGGTTCAGCAGTTACAAGTGGTTCAGCCGCAGCAACAAGTGATGTTGTGTGCGTTTGAGAACTCTGATGGCTGTAAAACAAAAACTTAATTTTCATGAAAAAAGCTTGGATGTGAAAAAAAACTAAATTTTCATGGAAAATACATTTATTTAAAAAAAAAACAATTTTCTTGAAAAAAGTGTGAATGTGAATAAATACTAAATCTTTTCATGAAAAAATAAACTAGATTTAACTAAAAACTTGGATGAGAAAAAAATACAAATTTTTTTATTGAAAAAAGCTTGGATGTGAAAAAAACCTTAATTTTCATAAGTAAATTCTCTGTTCGCTCGGACATAAACTCAGTAATAATTGTAGTCTACGTTTCATATGATGTGTAAAATCTATCAGCATTTACCGTTTAGATCACATATGAATGAAATGCTTGTAGAATCCGTAGTTGTGTTTGTATTGTTGATTTAATGTAGAGAAGGTCACATAAAGCTCAATATTAGCCTGTAATGTGTAATATACTGTTGCAGTGGTAAGCAGCCTGTTGTTTTTTTATATTTGGGGAGTCAGGTGGTCCGTGAGTGTTTTTTTATTGGTTAAGTGGTGCTTGGTCTGAAAAGGTTTGAGAACCCCTGATCTAAGCCAACGAAAACACAGGTGATTATACACCAATGAAAACATAGTTATGAATATTATATTGCATTTCTGCTAATAGATCCCCCTAAATCCTACACACTGGCCCTTTAAAATACTCAAATTCAATATCTAATGAATCTCTTCATCAAATCTACGCCGTCTTTTATCAGTAAAAAAAAGCAATAACAAGAAGTTGCAGGTGGACATGTAGATAAATAGCAAATAAGTCCTTTAACAGCAGCAGTGTTTGGAATTTTAATTCTTCAATATTAAAAAGGCCGTACACACCCCTGTCTAATCAGCCAGACTGAGAGGGAGTTCTACAGGTAAACAAAAAAAAACTAAACTACTGTAAATTGATTTTGTGAGGAATTCCAAAGTATTTAAATTGAATGAGCAGATTTAGTCCTGGTAACCCAAACCTTATCTGAACAGTATGGTACTTATTATTAAATTAAGCGATACTCACCCATTGTTGGGGGGGCTAGGTTGAGCGGGGTGACACTGCCTTTGGTGGAAATTGTATCTGTGAAAAGCAACCTGGCCACTTCCTGCAAATAGAACAAGTAAAAATGGAGTGCGTTTGTCATTACTCGCTGTCACACATATATGATCGACATGATGAATAAATACAGCCTGAGGCTCACCTGTGCTGTATTTCTCACTTTCTGATACAATGCTGCGCCATGGATAGGATCAGGAGGGCCGCTGTAAACTGTTTTAGAAACAAAGACACACGACAGCGAGTGAGTATTCAGGTGACGGAGCGGCTACAGCCAAGCTAGAGTCAAATGTAGCTAAAAGCACAATGTCCAACCTGATGCCTGCTGGATGAAGGTGGAGTTCCTTCGAAGTTCTGTGAGGAAATGGTTTGAGCCATGACCGCAAAGATGGACAAAGATCTTCAGCACCTGAAACACCGGCAGCATGAACAGAACCTTGAGTTACTCACAGACAGGAGGGAGGAGAATCACTAAGATTTTAAACGTTGTGCATTATGGCTACATGGCACAGCTCCACTTCACAGTTTCATATTACAGACAGAAACTTGAATAATACTGTTCTCACCTTAAGTTTGACATGACAGGACTCCACCTGCAGCCTCTCCAGGAGATACTCCAACAAACACTGACCACAACCTGTGGACTCATGGGAGATTTCTACAGTAGGATGGAGGTTAAGGATATTACCACCATAGCATAATAGACTCAATATGTCCAATCTGGGTGACGTGTTTCCCTGGTTAGAATACCAGAAGATAACAACATAACTGTGAAGAACTCTTTCCTGCCGGCATGTTTATATCATCAAGTCTTGTGTGAAAATTACGGATGTGTTTTTAAAAAAAAAATGTTATTACCAACTCCTGCTCAGGGGAATAAACTTTAGATCCTGTCCTGCTTTTGGATTCAAATTTAAACCATGGATCCCCATCAAATTATTGTCACTGAAGAGTTCCCATTAGCTTTACGGTTTCTGGAAAACAATATATATATGACTTGAAATGTCATTCTCCATTTGAGCGATTTTTCCAATCCTTTACATAAAAAAGATGATGCGTCACTGAGTTTTGCAGTGCGATATACATCATTGAGCAACGGCTGCAATGAAATAACAATTATTTTTATTATCAATTAATCTGCAGATTATTTTAAGATCGTTATGGGATTAATCAAATAATGGTTTGGTCTATCAAAAGTCAGGAAATAGTGAAATATGTCCGATGTGATGTGTTAGAAAGTCTTGTTTCGTCAGTCCAAAACCCAAAGATATTCAGTTTAATATGATAAAGTCACAGAAAAAAGCACAACATCTCCATATTTTTCTGTCGATCTACTAATCAATTAGTCTAATGGCTGCAGCTCTACATTGAGAAATGCATTTCTACACTTTGAATCACAGTGTTCACATTTTCTCTTAATAAGCTTAACATTTGATGAACCATGCATGTGTTATGTGAGCCGCATATAATATTATAATACTCTGGCTGCACCACAACACAAGCTGACAAAGGATACTTCCAATATCTTGGAAAAGGTATCCAGGACAGGGGTTCTCATCATCTGCTGTCGCCTTCATCAGAGTGGGGACCTTCAGTTGGAGGAAAGATAAAAAGGTAAACAAAAGTGTGATACAAGTTCAAAGCTGACACTAGAGGAGTGTGTATCCCATGAGCCTTGCACAGTCCACACACACATGATTACAATCTACCCTGTGTACAGTTTGATTAACGGTGAAACACACAGACATGGACCCAAACTTAGCACGAGACCAGGGTCTGAGGACGAAACAGGAAGTTATAACACTGCTGTACGACTGTCTGCTGCTTTAAGACTTCAACGACACAAGCTGGCAGGTCAACTGAGAAATGACATGAAGTGCAATTACCAAATGTGTGTATTCTTGCTGTTAGCTAGCATGCTACCAGCAAGCTAGTAGTGGCACAACTCAACAGCTTTAACTAGACACGTTAACGTACGTCACACTTGTCATGGTCCGTTCAGCCGTTACTGGTTTTCACAGTAATAATGAGCGAAAAGAGCACTTACTTTCTGAAGAAAAGCAAGTCTTTCCATAAATGTTGCCATGATTTAGCAATCCTGGCTGCTGGTTACTCATCTTCTTCCGAGGGGTACGAGGGGGAGGCGGCGCTTGAGGTGACAGCTAGCCAATCACGGGACAGCAAGTAGCAATCCTTACATGCTATTGGCGTTCTGGTTATACATAAGATCGAAAAACAGCGAATCAGCTTCAGGAACGCTAGAGATGACACTTTGATTGACGGGGGCATGAGCGAATCACATTACCGAATATCCTACTGGGGGTTTCCTTGATGACAGGGTCAACAATATGGCGCTGTCCATGGTTTACACAAAATGCTTCATCTGCCGGTCGATGTGTGATTTCTATTTAAATGCTTCACAAGTTTTCTAGTATATTTAACAAACCGTGAAGCATCATCGTTTCACCTCTGTTGTGTTTGCCTGCTGGACTTAAAGGACCTCTGTTAACGCCCGAACAGCAACCATGTCTGCGTCAAATGCCTGGAGTCGCAGTCGAGAGAAAATGAGAGTTTTCCCGGAACTGTTTGCACAGTGTGCAGGAGAGGTGAGCACGGTGGTCACAGCCTGGCGAGGGACATTGTGCTGCGCGATTGTGTGAACGTCTTGAACTCAGACATAGCTCAGATTAAAATAATATCAGCGACTTTATCACTAGAGAGCTGCAGAAAGTGCATTTTCAAATTGTTACATCAAATCTATTCAGTCATTTCTCTGATCTCCAGATATGTGGATGTTGATCATTTATTCTTTTAGTGTAAAATAACAATAACATTTTAAATGATACGTTTACGTTACTCACTTTTACACCTAAATATACATGAGTTACTATGACAATATGAGGAACAAATCATTAAACTATGTTGTTAACTTTTTTTATTTACTGCGAATTTTTTTTTAGGTCTTTCCCTCCTTTTAATTAAAAAAAAAAAAAATGTAATTTAGTTCAATGCTTAATTATCTTGCTCTTCCCAATAATAATAAAATAAAAAAGGTGAGGTCAAATTAATTTCTCTTTTCTAATGTGTCCTTTTTTTTTTGATTTTCAATTATCTTTGTATTATTATAATTAATTATTTAACGTTAAACTTTCTCTCATAGCTTTAAAAAAAATTAATATATATATATAGTTTTAATATTTATATACCTTTTCAGCTCTCTTGTATTGTTTTGTGTAAAATAAGATACTGTAGAGTTATAAAATGTGTTATGAAAATAAAAAAAGGTAGATATCAGACTTTTGGATCCAGTTGTTTATGTAGATACCACTTGACTATTTCTATTCTTTTGATACAGAATGTATTAATATATATGTAGGCTAGGGTTTAGCTTTGGGTGAATAGGTTGAGCTTTACTGTCATTACTCTTGAAATGCTGTACAAACAGTATTTGTATGAATAACATGAAATAATCAATAAGCATAGGGTAAACATTTGTAAAAAAAATAATTAGATATAACAACGTAATATCAACAATGAAAATTGACATTGCTGTATATTTATATACATGCAGTATACACACATTATGTACAATATACTAAAGTTGTAGCGCAAATAAACTAGGTAATAAGAATGGCTAAGTGTGTGCTTAAAAAACACGAGGTCAGCGGAGTGGATAGAGTCGAATAACAGAGAAGAGAATTTTCATTGTATGTGTGAATTTTTTGTTGTTGTAAATCACAG
>CALSCE010000091.1:17382740-17393221 GCA_943593645.1 Bovichtus variegatus
AGAGAGAGAGAGAGAGACAGAGAGAGAGAGAGACAGAGACAGAGAGAGAGACAGAGTGAGAGAGAGAGAGAGACAGAGAGAGACAGAGAGAGAGGGAAATTGTAATTTTGTAACAAATCTCTGCATCTCGTTCTCTCTTTTCCTGTCTCTCTTTCACACACACTCTGGTTTTATGACAAAGTACTGTCTCGTGGTGCTTTTTCTTGATGCTTGTTTACTCTACAAACCAATAAATCTCATAGGCAAGGTTAAAGAAAACGGCATATTGTAAGTGGGGAGCTAAAGCATCTGATGGTCACTCAATAGTCCCGACTCATAGGCTAATGTGTTTTTGCTTTAACGCTGCCCTTAAATGGAGGAAATATGGCGGCGAAGGTCTTCAACGCGAACGTGGGGAAGTGTGCATGCGTGTTGGGAGGGCTCGAATGTGTGCTGTAGATAATATCATTAACTTGGAGTTGAAAGCATGCTGACAGTAGCATCACAGAGGGACATTTCTGCCGCACATGTTTTTCTTATGTCCCTCTATTATGAGCTAACTGCTTCTCGCTATCCAAACGCGCAGCCAAAAACACAACGGGCCAGCTCCCATCCTGTCATAATGGTGATGTTAAGTAATGTTTTAACTGAAAGTAAACACATTTCATGAATGTAATAAAAATCCAATGTGCTGAGAGCTGTTTAATCAGCCTGTGAATACATCAGTGTGTGTCTGTAAGATGGCGGCAGTCCAATGTGTTGATTAGTGGTTTGGCTTTAGCTGCCTGCCGCCTAACGGAGCGCTTGCCTCGCTCGGCCTGACCACAGGCCAAGAAATCCCCCTGCCAAATATCACTCAGCACTGCTAGTGGGAACACAAAACGCACATGCGTAAACACACACAAGTGCACACTTTCTTCTTCTCCTGAAATGCTCACACCTCACTTACTAATGAACACGCTCGCCATACCATAATGTCATGTTGGCTTTGTGCGATTACATTAATTAAAAGTCTCAAGGCTATGGTCACCCACTCCTGCCACTTACCTCACTCTCGCTCACACAAACAAACCCAAACAGCAGCACGACCAAAACATCTGGGCCCTAATGAGCTCACTGGAACACTCCCTACATCCTTCCTCAACACTGCATTCAAGTCAAAGATAAGACTTCTAGATCCCATTAGACCTTCACACGTTACCCTTCGCCCACTCAACTCACTGCAAACACAGAGCAAGCACGAAAGCATAGAGGACATTACAGAAGAGGCAGTGACAGAGCATGCAGATGGGTGAAAATGAAGAAATGAATGAATATGGTGACTCATAGACGCTCTGATTGAGCTGAAAGAAGTGACAAGTGGTGATCTCTGCAGTCACTGCAGGGAAAGTTATTGCAATACAAAGATTGGCCATGAGAGGAAAAAAAAAAAGTATCTCTATGTATATTTTGGCAATTCTATAGTTTCAGATCAGAAAAGTTGATTGAAACATGTTTAAATTCTTTTGTTAGCCATCATTGACTAAATGAAATACATTATTGAATATTTTACTTGCAGCAAATTCTCATTGTAGTTTTTGTTTTTGTAGATCTAACAGTGGAGCACAAACGGATGAACTGTGAAAAGCACGTTAGCAAAAATAAGCAGCCTCCCTTTGAAACTAGAAATCCCTCAACAGTCACAAACTTGTGTCTCTTTAAATGACAAACTCACCCCAAACCCTCCACTCTGGCTTAAGGAATGATGCAAGTGGACATGCACAAATTGTGACGTTTGCTAAATTTCTACATGCCGCAATGAAAAATTCAATTAACTGTGCCGCTGCAGAGTCAAAAATCCCCCGTTTGAGCATCTACTCACCACATGATTTTAGGATTACTGTCAGATTTGCTCTGTTCTGAAGCTCGTTTCGAATCTTGTTTGTCATTAGTTTCATTACATGGTCCTGTGCGGGTGGAGGGGCAGGAGGAGTACTTACGACTGACAGGCGAAGGCCATCCCACAGATGGGGAGACAGCGAAACACACCCTCCCAGCGCACCACATTGACCTGCACTAGCCACCAGCCGCTGAGCACCCCGTGTTTGAACGAGGACAGCACCATCTGAGGGGAAGGAGGGGGGGGGGGGGGGGGTTACGGCCCGAACCAAATGAAGACAAGTGGGGGAAGAGCACGAAGAAGAGGAGGGGGGCTGCAACCATGCTGACGCCTCACAGACAGGTAATGAAAGTAATCAATGAGGAGAGAAAACCAGAGAAAATGAAAAAAGGGAAACAACCAAGAGACATGACAAGAAAGCCCATACTGAACAAAAAACCTGTCATAGTTGCACAAATTTAGTAATGAAGGTGAGGTGTAATGAATAAAAGTTCAATCATAAATTTGATCAAAAATAAAAAAGGCTTATGAGAGGGTAATCTAGGCAAAAACGGCCTCACAGGTTTTCGATCAGCATGTGTTTCCTACGTCTTTAATTACCTGATAAAGTCCCAAAGGACAGCAGAACACTCAATAACCCTCCAGCCTCCCACACCCAGGCTGCTCATCCTGGGTGTGGGGCGGCGGTGGGAGGGCAGCAAAGATGAAACTTTCACTTCAGTACACTTCTCTGCCTTATTACTACTGCCACCAAAAAAAACACACACACACACACACACACAGACACAGACACACACACAGACACAGACACAGACACAGACACACACACAGAGCTCAAATGGCTCAGACCAAACCCGAATAAAAAGGTGAAAAATGGGGATGAGAGGAGTGGGCGGAAGGTTCAGGTAGATTGGAGGGGGGTTTAAGGAGCATAAAAGATGCAGGGGAAACATCTGCCTTCCTTCACTCTCCAACCCCCCAGACTGCCCTTACGGTGATGTTATTTCGGGGGTGCTTTCCTTGGTTTACTTACGGGTGACAGCAGAAGGTTGTGGCGATAATGGGCAGGCACTGAATGATGCCCTTGAAGCGCCACAGGTGAACCCGCTCCACCCAGGAGCCTGAGATTAAGCCGTAGCGAAGAGACGACAACACTATCTACAGCAAAAGCAGCAGAAACAGAAGTGGGAGAGAGGGGAGCAAACAAAGGGTGTAGAGGAGGAGAGGAGGTAGTCGAGGAGAGTGAGAGAGCAGAAGGACACGAGGGAAAAAGAGTAGGAGTAAAAGGGGTGCAAATGAGCAGAAAGGAAAAACGGAAGGGTAGGATGAAAGGAGGGAGGGAAGGAGATACATCACTGTTAGAGGGTTAGGGGTCTGGACTGGGCCGGGCCTGGATCTAAAGCCAGACACACACACCACACCACCGCTCCAGGTTATCGTCATGCTACGGAACTACACAACACATCACGGAGAGAGTCTGCAAACAGCAGTGAGAAGTCTGTGGAAGCAGCAATACGGGTCGGTAAAACAGAAGCACACGCACAAAACTCTGTGTGTGCATTTAAAGAGTAAACGGGCTGAATCACATGAGGCAGAAAACTCCTGCTGGAGTCACACGTTTAAGAATGTTGCACCACTCCAACCTATGAAATCCATCAGAGTTGTGAAGGATCTGTGTTTAGTGCTGCTTCATGTTAAATGCAAACAGCGGAGCGCTGCACGTCCCATTGGAAAGGGTTGTTCCGGATGCTACTTTAGTGGCTTCAGAGCGCAGTGCTGCGTTTCCTCTGTGAGTAATTGTGGAAATACTGATGGCAAGAGTTTTAATATGTTGTTTATTCGGAATTGGCAGGTCTGACTCGGGATCAGAAACCGGCCAAAAAGTTGCAAACGGTGCAGCTCTAGTTTGGACTGGACTGTTTACATGAAAACACGGCACTTGGGTGTGCGAGTTTGCACTAGTACTTAAACGGCTAATCCATGAATTAGGAGCAGTGTTATTTCAATACCTTTGGGTTGTGGACTGCCTGTTGGACAAAAACAGCTAATTGAAGACGTCACCGAGGTATCTAGGCAACACTTTTTCTGACATTTTATAGACTATTTTATCTGATTCATTTAAAGAAATTAAAGATATTAAATCGATTATGAAAAAAATGTGTTAGTTGCAGCTCTGGTTTGCACGGTGGATGTATTCTTTTTACCTTGCAAACAAATCTAAAAAGGCTACTGCAAAACCACCTGCACAGTGGAAAGAAAATATATCTTTTGAATCAGGAAAAAAGTACATAACAGTTTTATATTAAGCAGTCCCCTGCTTGGACATTACTGGTTGGAGTGTAGTAAGAAATGCAGGATGATTGAAATGTTTCAAAGGAAGACGCAACTCAACATCATCACAGCGTTGAGGCAAGGCCACATGGCTACAAATGCTACTGATGCAAGTCCTCAACCTTAAGGAACTATGTCCAAATAATAATTAAGATTCACTTCAGAAATATTTCAGCGGTTCTGCTGATCAATGCTGATTGACTGAGGCAGAAAGGTATGTACAAATAGGAATATTGTGCTTGTAATATGTTAAATGTTGTACAAAGAGCTGGAAAAATAAGTCCGAAAAACATCTAATGCATTTGACATATTTATATCTGGGAACAAATGAGCAAATATAGAAAGATAATTCCCTTAAGTTGCAACGGTTTGTGATTTAGTGGAGTTGACTGTGTGACCTCCATTTACTTTGCACTTATAGGGCTTAAAATGTCTCTAGTGGCCGTTTCCAAGTGGTGTCTCCTTCCCAGGGGAGAGCCTTTGTTTCAGCACGGCAGCAATTGTTTTCTGCCTGAAGTGATTTAGTGTGAATTTGCTCTTTAAAAAAAGAGGAGCCAGACAATATTGTGTCAGTAAGGTAGAGTTCTGTACAATGGAGCAAATAAGAAGGAATTACCACAGAATACAAGAAAAAATTATTTATATAAAACAATATCCTGAAAATCAAATAAGTTAAAAACAGAAAGAAGGTCAATGAACTGTGTGACAGATTAAAAATGCATCTGTAGTACTTATATGTATTATGTCTGTGAGGAAGAAGACATTGGCTTCAGAATCAACTAAGTAGGGAAACACATAATATTGAATTTTTTTAAAATTATTTTATTAAATTAATATTGAACTGCTGTAAGAAAAACTGTCCTCCGTTGCTATGAATAGAAAAAAGAAATAGATCCTTCACCCTGGTAGATTTGTTTGTCACTGTAGTTGAGTGCACTAATAAATGTCATATATAATAAACAGTTTTTGATCTAATTTATATACTTTGTATGAACACCTGTATACAATTCTGAGCTGAAATAAACTCCATCTGTCTGTACAGCAGATGTCAGATTGTCCCTGCACTTTATGAATAACGATTAACTTTATATGACCTATTGTGCTGTGCAACGTTATAACTAACTTTATAAAATAATTTTATTGTCCATAAAAGGAGTTTTGCCTCATTAAGCTTTGTAAGCAAAGCCAAAGTGTGTTTCCACTGCAGTCTGTTCAGATGCCTTGCGTGCAGTGTAGCGGTCTGTGTGTTGGTGGGCTCACCGTGAACATGAAGAAGGTATAGAACATGAGAGCCATAGCGGAGAAGGACTGGATGGAGGACATCATGTTCCTCTGCAGACTCAGTGGGAGGACGATGAACAGAGACACGGCGAACAGCAGCAGCACACGAAAACTGCCAGTCACCTTAAGAGGACAGAGTGACAAGACAATACAACATTGTTTCATAAGAACTTCCTTACACATTTGTTCCTACAGCTCCTATTGTTAGTTTGTTGATTCACCTCAATCTTATTACTTCAACATTTACTACATTTATTAGCTGTTTTGGTTGCTTAAAGTGAAAACTTCACCGCCAAAATGGCAAATTGTTCATCCATTACTGACCCCGTGTCAGCGTAGCTCCATACGCGCCCCCCCCCCCCACTTACTTCAATTCATCAAGACTTTTCTCAGTTTTTAGATTGCTCGTTCACTGTGGAGGCATGCGAGAAAAACAACATTTCTTCGAGAATTCAAGGTAACACGGGGTGAGTAATTGTTACACAAATGTATTCTATTAAGGCTAAAGTGAAGGTTGAGCGCAGAAGAAAGCAGTGGATATGAAACGCATGTTCAAAGATTGAGAGATGAATATAGCAAATAATGATCTCAAACCTGTAAACCCAACAGCTGAGCGAAGAAATTTGAGCCCAGATCAGCTATCACGACGTAGAAGGCAATACAGGTCCCCAACATCAAACCGATCATACTGCAGTGGGAGAGATAGAGGGGACAGGGGAAATCTGAATTATTAGAATTGTCTGTGGCTTTGGAAATAAATCCACTGTATTTTCATACATCTATGATAATTATCTGTAGAAAATCAAGTCCTAATATACACTTCAAATACAGCGTAATGTGCGTACTGAATTAATAATAAGACTCGCCTCAGCTCCACCACTGTTTTTCCTGGTTTCCCGTAAGCATGGAAGGCTGCAGAGAAGGGAGTGACGTGAGTGTGAACAACATGTAGACAAACAGATGGCAGAGTCTAAAAAAATCATTGGGGGTTTGTGCTTTTCTGTAAATCAAGTTTAACTTTCTGTCGCTGACACAATCTGTCTGTTCAATCGCGATGGCTATCGTTGCTACTGCTAACTGTCAGTAATAAATACAAAAACAGCAAATTCAACATTTACATGACAATGACACTTATTACTATTTAAACTCACCCAACCCTGCATAGGTCCTTCTTTTGGTGTTGCTTGCTGTGTTGACCAGGAACATGCAAGACTTGTGGGTCATCCACGAACAGAAGAACAACAGGATAGTTCCCAGCACTATCCCACACTGTAAGAGAGGACAGAGGAACACTTCATACACACATAGAGTTGTCCTTTACCTCAGGGTACTTCAGTAGAGCTTTTGTAAACACAGAATGTTTCAAGCAAGTTTGTTTTTTTTATGCCAAAAACCTGTAAGACAATGTGTTGAAATGATGTAATGGCGAGTGCAAAAAAGACTCGATGAAATTTCAGAGCAGATGGAGAAGCAATTAATATTTCTCAGATATATTTATGTTTTCAGATTAAGATTTTTACACTCAAAACATATGATCAGTTTTCTAAAATATGTTGCCATATGAAAGATTAGAGCTGCAACAATTAGTCAACTAATCGATTGACAGAAAATAAGAAAGAAAATACTGTTTTCAGCCTCTTAAATATGGAGATTTCCTGCTTTCCCCTGTTTTACATCATATTTAACTGAATATCTTTGGGTTTTTGACTGACAAATCAAAAAACAACTGAAGACATCACTTTGGACTTTGAGAAACTGGAATGGACATTTTTCACTATTTGCTATCATTTTATAGAGAAAACTATTCATCGAGAAAATAATCAGCAGATTAATCAATAATGAAAATAATCATTAAATGCAGCTCTATTATTAAACTACCCATCAGTGGCCAAAACAGCAATATATAACACTGACATCAGCCATTATGCAGAATAAGACATTTTAGTTGCGAGTACATTTTGTTGCTAATACTTGTGTTGCAAGATTTATGCTGCTGCAACAACAATAAGTAAAAGTAAACAAGTAACTAAATACTTCTCCTGCCGCTGAATACAGTCAAAAGAAAGGGTCTTGTTTCACGGGAGAGTTTTGCCGAAGCACCTGCACATCCGCAGGTGACCCACCTGTTTGAAGCAGAAGGGCATGGTGAGCACACTGACTCCGACGATGCTGTTCACCACGTTCATGATGAGACCCCAGTTAGACGCCGTCATTGTTGCACCGCTTATCGACCGGTCCTCCTTTGGTAAGTAAATGTCAAACCGCACGGAGACAGGAGCTCATTGAAGGCAAACGTTGAAGTATCTAATGTCTGGTCCGAAGCGGGGACTCCGACTAAATTCCGGGTGTGTTTTCCAGTGACGTGGCGCTCTAGGAGGAAACACAGAGACAACACGAGTTTACCATTTAGCACACGTTGACCTTTCGTCGTTCTGTAAAATACAAACGTACACAAACATAAACACAAAACGTAATAAAATGAAAACAAACAGGTGATAAAAACCAACGCTTTTAGCTAGCAGGCTAACGTACCGGCGACCGTTAGTAACGTTAGTTTCATTAGTCGGTTAGCTTAACTCACCTTTCTGCGCCCACCGCGTCGCTGTCCCTTTTACGCCATTATTGGTAATTTCCTGACATTAAACGCCCATTTATCGTTAAAAAATTGCGTGAGTGTGAGTTTAAGCAACAGGTTAGCAGAAACTCGGTAAAAAAAAAATATAATAATGACAAGTCCAAGCTGGCTGTTTTCCTGAACGCGTATCCAGGAAGTAGAGACTTGAGTCGAAGAGGCGAGAGAAGACGACACAGCCCGCTGCTTTCATGGCTGTTGAAATACTCTGGCGCCCACTAGTGGCCGCGCGGCGGTCCTGCATTTGGTGCCATTGGACATAGTGGGGGGGTTAATACGTCTATAAATAAATGAATAAATCAATATGTCTGTGAAATAAATCCTGAAATAAATAAATGAGGCAATAAATATACAAATTAATGTATACATAAATATATAACTGAGTCAATATAGTTCAATAAATATATAAATAGATTTTATTTTTTAAAAGGACATTTATCAAAGGACTACTTTTATTAATTTCAGGTGATTTTTATTTCATAATTCCACATTTATTTATTTATTTCAGGGACTTTTATTTCCTAATGCCACATTTATTTCCTAGCTTCCTTTACTTTTAGCCTTCTACTGGCATATTCTTTCTATTGACATATACTTTACTTGAGCTCTACTCAACTTCTACTTCAGAGGCAAATATTGTTATTTTTACTACCCTACATTAATTTGACAGCTGCGAATTACAAATTACTTTTCAGATTTTACATTAAAAAGAAAAGCATATGATACGATTATGAAATATAGTGAATTGTTAAAGATTTAAACCTGTGGTTCTTAAGATTTTGCCTTTTGACCTTTTACAACAACACTGTCTACTTAGGGCCCTTTGTCACGTTTCAGATGTCTGTGAGTTGCTGTCACTCCTATGAAAGAGTGATTTCACCTCTAAACTTTTCAGATGGTTTCCATTAATATAACTGCTCAAGGCCCAAAGTGGTCTTATTAAGATTAGTGAGGGGGAAAAAAGAAATGAATAAAAATGTTCTCTTCTTTACTACCTCAATAATCATCTCACGACCCCCTAGATGTATCTTGTGACCCGTTGGAGTGGGTCTAAACACTAGGTTGTAAATGGACAAAACTACTAACTGTATAAACCCCAAAATCCTACTGACACCTTGATGTATCGGTGACAATCATGTAATAATATATCAGTCACATGGGCCATTTTTCTGCAGCGTGAGTACTTTTACTTTTGATAGGCCTACTTTGCTGATAATGCTTCTGCGCTCTTGCTTAAATTGTATTTTGAATGAAGGACTTTTACTTGTAATTGAATAATTTAACATTTTATGTGTTGCTATTTTTACTTAACTAAAAGGCCTGACTAGTTCTTTCACCACTGACGAGCTACGTAATCATAACAATACCAGCAGACATGCAAGAATCCTGTTTTTCCAGATGCCACAGAGATTCCTTTCAGGAAAGGGAAACAGGCAGCAGAGGGATGCGAGGTGTGACGGGGGACAAAAAAAAAAGAAGACTAAAGCAGAACAGGAAAATCGGGGATGACGTCAGAGAAAATGCTCAGCCGGAGCACCTGAAATGATGTAGCCGGGTTTATTTCAGTCAGTCAAAGCGCCCCGGTGCCCTTTCTGATAGACGACTATTGTGTTGTTTGACCAGGAAAGAGAAGAAGGAGAGAGGGGTTGGAGGGAGGAGTGGGGGGGTTGACCCGTGAGCTTTCCCCCAGCCGGGTGTGCTTTCCCCCGGGGACGGAAGATTTTTGTGATGAAGCTTTGAGAGGCGTAGGGAGGGTGGAGGGGGGTTTTGAGTTGTATGGACGTGTTTGTGTGCCTTCGTGGCAAGATTGCAGAAAAGACCAGTCTGAAGAATTTGTACATTCTTTCAGTATCATCTGAAAACATACTTTTAGAGACTGGAACATGTAATCAATTTAAATCTGACGTATTTGTATGGTTTCTATTCTTATAGGATTCCTATTTTTATTCAGCACTTAACCCTCTCATAAAATCTCTGGCCCTGCCTTTTACATAAATTATATAAATAAACTTTATTGTCATTGCATGTGCATGTGTATGAGTGTGTGCGTGCATATGTGTGTGATCAGAGGGGTTAAGACAGGAAAACCCTGGCCATTGTGCACCAGTGACCCCTCAAAATCAATGTGACAGACCGGTTGATTGGCTGGAGGGTCCTGTCTCTCTGCACCTAATCCCTCAAGGTAGACCCTCAACCAGGCCTGCTGTGCTCGTAAGTGTGTGTGTGTGTGCGCGTATGTGTGTGTGTGTGTGTGTGTGGATGTATCTGTGCTTGTATGTGTGTCTTTCTGCACCTAATCCCTCAAGATAGACCAAAGGCCATGGGATGGGGTATTAGTGCAGTTACAGGGGGTTAGGCGTGCGTGTGTGTGTGCGTGTG
>CALSCE010000091.1:17417248-17445623 GCA_943593645.1 Bovichtus variegatus
GTGTGTGTGTGTGTGTGTGTGTGTGTGTGTGTGTGTGTGTGTGTGTGCCTCTGGGGCAAACAACCTCCGTTCTCCAAAAATCACATGACCACGTAAACTGCAGAAACAGGCACCATCTTTAGGTCCGGTGGCACCTTGAAGTGTTTTCCATTTGCCAAAGAAGAGCTGGCCTCAAATTGGAACCAGAAACAGGTTTAGCATCTGATTCTTAACCTATCGCAGCTGTGTCACACACACACACACACACACACGTACACTCACACACACACAAGCAGGGCTCCACATACACACACAGGTGCAGAAGGCTCTGAACAGGGTTAAGAGTGAGCAACTGTATTACACCACAGCAAATGAGAAGCATCACTTCCAGAGAGTAAATCTCAAACATTTGTCCACGTTTATCAATACTGCCATATGTGCACGACATCATGAGCTGCTTTAAAGCTTGTCGGGGGAAGAAAAAACGCACACAAGGACGAGTATTGTCTTCTCTGCAGCTGCTGTGTTTTGTAATGAATATTACAGATGTTTCCTGCGTGAAGCTGTTTACTACATAATGATGTACAGTGTGACAAACAACTTGCTCAAGAAACAAAGATGTTTCAATGCCAAGAGACATTACTTTGTCCCAACTGGTGCTACATATACAATCTATAGCTATAGCCGTTTTTCCTCATATGAACTCCGGACAATGTCCTGAGAATCATGTCCTGATATTGTCCGAGGTTTCCCTTTCACACATGTAGCACACAAAAGGAGATTGTGACGAGTTCTCACTTACTGGAAATACTGCATGCAAGTAACTGGTATCGTAATGTGTTGTTTCATAAACAGCCTGGTCTCTTGCCGCTCGTTGAACCTGTGTGCCGATGTCTGCGTCAGCCCTTATCGAGAGAAACCCCCGAATCTCGCCGTACCTCCAGTTCTACTTTTTCCCTGCGGTTTTCGTGTGAATGACTCTTCTTCTTCGCCCCCGGAAGTCTGTTTTCTTCCGGTTTCTCACCAGCCGCGATAGAAACTCCATTCACACATGGGCTGGATCGGCCGTTATTCAGACTTGGTACTAAGGAGCTGGCAGGGTAAAGCCCGGTTCAACTGATTTTGGACATTTGCACTATCACACACAGCTCCTCCGGGGTAATGTCTAGATGATTTCATGGTCGCAGTGCATGTGTGAAAGGGGGCTATGTGAAGGAATCCAGGAGTGTAAAGCACCTGACACCTCTGATAGTATCTCATCGAGGTGTGTTTACCCAACTCTAGCAGAGTGTAGAGCAGAGAGGGTCCGGGCTGGCCAGGGGTTCAGCTGTAAACTGGCCTTGTTCTAATGAGGAGGGAAGGGTCGCATTTCAGGCTGCAGGCGATGGCGTGAGTGCAACAGAATTGTCCTTTATCACTGTCGAAATAGATGGATGAGTGAGTGTATGGACGGCATTTATTTAACAGTTCAGTGTGAGGACAGTGCGATTCTCTAACAGCTGATACTCTGGTTGCAAGAGGAGAACCAAAGCATCTCAAATACGACTCCTACGAGGTAAACAACAGTTTCCATGAGGTCTTGCTGAAGAATTTCCAATTCAACAATCTATTTTGTGAGATATAGAACAGAGGGGAACTGTTTCAAAGTGTTTTAAAAGTGCAGAAACCCTATACATTCCTCCATAAATGAATACACTCCAACCACAGACACAGAAAATGTGTATAGGAAAGGGGAACAATGTGAATATTCTTCAGGAAAAGTTATGATCATAAGACTTTATGGCCGTGTTTGTTCGACAGACTGCGGTTATATTATTGGTTGTCATGGTTTGGAGCCATTCAGAAAAAACACTTGATTTTTTCCCTTGCAGTTTTGAAATATAAATGCATACAAAACAGTTCTGCCAGTCTGTAGAAGAAACTGTCACAAGTGCAGGTAAAAGTTTTCTAAATAATAGGAAACACAACAGGGGTTCATTTAAATGAGATTATAACATAAGTATAATAAGATAAACCGGAATCAAAATGTGTGCAATGAGATGAAAATATCCGTTCAAATTGTGACATAATGAAAATGTGAAATAGGGTTTAGGTATATGGACTAACTGCAAAACCCACAATGCAACAGTAGGCCATTACAGAGACAAATAAAGGTCACGTTCCTGAGTGGGTGGGGTCTGCCGTGACTCTCCCACTTCCCTTTCCCATAAATCGTTTCAAAGGAAAAGCCAAAACCATAGTGGAAGGATTTATGGATGTATTGTTGCTTTTGGTCTTGAGAATAGTTTCTATTTTTCAACACTGTGATGAGGGTAGCAATGGTTTGGAAAAGTCATAATAGAATTATTTAGATTGAACTCTGGTGAGTTTGTTTTAGTGGATTTGCTTGTTTGGGCTGATTGAAGCATATTTCTTTTTGTAAGATGGAAATGTTTGATGTCACTCTAGTAAAATGTTTTCACGCCGCTCACTCCACTGACCCCCACATATATATATATATATATATATATATATAACATACCCAGGGTTGACTGTAGACTTTTTTTTTTGGGACTGTATTTATCAGCCACTGCAATAATTCACATGCAGTTTAGTTGAAAAATCAATCAGGAATATGAATAATAAATGACATCTGAAAGCGGCTGATGTAAGTTTTGCTTGATATGACCAACAAACTAATTTAACCATTTATATAGTGAAAATATATATTATCATACAAATGACGGGGGTATGAAAGAATAGGTTATTAGAGCCAAGCTTAATGAAAAAATATATTTATTTATCATTTACAGAATAAAGTCGAGATGTCGAGAATAAGGTTGAAATGTTCGTATTAGTGTCGAGCAAAATAAAAAATAAATTCAGCATTTTCAGAATAAAGTCGAAATGTTAAGAATAAACATCAAACTACTAGTGTAAGCACATATACTTCATTTCAATTTTATTCTCGTCATTTCGACTTAAAATCTAAATAAAATCTTCCTCTTCCTATTTTTTCCTTATCTCTGGCCCTCACACTCTTCCATAGCAAAGTGTACAAAAGAGAGTTTTGACTTTTCCACTAAGTCGTTTCTGACTTCATTTAAAAATATAAACGCCATTCATTTGAAATGTTGAAGAAAAGAAGAGTAGATTGTTTGTCAGGAGCTTGTGTATCTAGAGAGAAAACAACCCCTGCAGACTAATTACAGCAGTTATTCTAATATAAACTGTAGTTTGGTGAATTTACCCCCGAATTGATATAAATTAAAAGAAACCTGTTCCTCATTTTGCTGGAGACCCCCTGGACCCGCACATCAGGGTGCCAGGAGGTCCCCCCCCCTCCCCAATGTGGGACACCCCCCTCACAACCCCACAGGGCTCTCGGCCCTGCTTCTGTCCCGGATGCGGTGATGCAGGGGTTAACGTGGTGACGTGGTGCTCCTGAAGCGGTGACCCACGGGGGCAGCCAGTGGGGGCTGCAGGGGGAGAATAGGAGAAAGCCGAGGCGGAGGTCCTGTTTGGGAAGGAGGGAAGAAGACTCCCCACAACTGCCGCGTTTCTGCAATTATTTCCAAGCTGCAGCTCGTAGACTTCGCTTCTTCCGCATTCATCTCCAACCTGAGGCTCATTTGTTTTACGCACCTTCAGTAAAACGCCTTGCCGAATGGAAACTGTGTTTGTGTGTGAGTGTTTTTACTGCACGATTGTTTGCAATCATGTCTTTGTTTCTGTAGTCCAGACAGAGCGACACATTGAAGCAGCTCGAGCTCTCTTTCTGCGGCGCGAGAACGGGCGATAAAGTCACTTTTACGCACAAACTTGTCTGGACCGTTTGGACTTGATCAAAGGCTGCTGGGAAAACGTGCACAAATGACGTGGACTCTTTAACGCCTGTGCTAAATGTTTATAGTGCTCTGCACAATTGAACCCGTGTGTGCATGGCAGTGTTTGCTCGCGCCGGCCGGCCGGTCATCCACGTAACAAAATGCCTCTGAAACTCGGGACAGCAGCTTATATATAGAAGGCATTGACGTTGTTGAATTAAAAAAAAAAAAAAAAGGTGGGTAAACTGTGACCTTCAGTCGGTAATTAGCGATATCATTTGGCAAACAGCTATAAACATATATCGGTTGGATTTCCAGAGAAGTGCTGATTGCTCCTCTTCATGCCCGGACTGTTCCACAAATAAAAACCGAGAATGGCCTGCCTCCCACCACATCACGGTTTACACATGGCGTATAGACTGATGATTACCCAAAAAGTTCGTAGTTCACTTTGATAAAACTTGTACAGAGGGGGGGGCAGTTTGGTCGGAAAGATGCACCTGGGAGGAGTGATAGACCTCCCTTCCTCCTCCGTGCATAGATTCAGTTCAGCACAATCACAAACAACACTGGTCACAAGAAAAGGTGTGTGTGTGTGTGTGTGTGTGTGTTTTGGTGCGTAAATGTGTGTGACGCCTTTGCTCGTAGACTATATATTTGTTGGTGGGGATGGAAGTGGGTGTATTCCTGGTGTGTAACTCATTGATGATGTCCCTTTGCCCCCTCCCCTGTTAAAAAAGAAGCAGGAAGAAAGAGGGGAAAAAAAGGAGAAAATGCAAGAAAGCTCCCTTCTACTCACAAGACGAGAGCGAGTGCATGGGAAAGAGAGGGAGAGAGAGTCTCTCCATCAATTTTCTGTTTAATGTCAGCGCTCCAGCTCCATTGTGGGAGAGAGAGAGGACGCGTCATCCAGACATAAATTTGCTATTACACAGCCTCACGGAGAGACTCGCATCCACAGGATCCGGAGCTTGTAGTCGGGAAAACCCCTCGGTGGATAAATTCAGCAGAGAGCTAACGTGTGAAGGAAGCGGAGCGCGCTATTTAAGGCCATACATTTGAATGCGTTTTGGATAAAGCGTGTAGGAGCAGGATTTTTTTCTTCTTCTTCAAGTTGTCAAGTTTTTGGGAGGAAGAAAGAGTCTTTTTTTTTTTTTTTTTTTTTTTCAATTTATAACCATAAATACAATTATGTGCTATATGGAGACGGTCGTTTTATAGGTAGGTGTTGTATTTTGTATTGTGTTTGATCATTTGTCAGTGCAATTTATTCGGCTAGGATTTTAATAATTTATATATATATATATATATATATATATATTCGCTGTGTTTTCACGCCCATGTAGTTTAGAACAGCTTGGTTTTGGGATATAGCTGAACGGCCATGAATAGTTTTTAAATGACAGGCGTATTTTGAAAAGTGGCCCCAGGATCCAATAGAGTCCAAGTAAAAAAAATTTAAAAAGTGTTTATTTATTTATTAATTTGCGTATTTTAGATAGGGCAGTTTATACAGTTTGGGAGTTTTATTTAGCCTGTACTAAACACGCGAAGACGTTTTGCGTAATGTGTTTCCAACAACTTTAAAATGTGTAATCACTGCACATACTTTCACATTTAATCCTATAATGTTAACTAACAATATAGAGGAAGGATGCACGTTTCTGGGAGGAAAACCTCGACCTCTTTTTTTTGAGCATTGAGTTAATGTAAGAAGGTTTATCAGTTGGGGCCTCGCGAGGGGGGCATGTGCCAATACATTGGCGCGCACACTCACACACACACACACACACACACACACACACACACAAGGTGATTCAACCATGTAAAGTGTAGTTCCCTTTAGTTGATCGGCTCCACAGTTGGGTGTTATAGTTTGTCAGGCTTACTTGCGTTATATTAAGTTACACGGTAACACTGTATATGGATACTGAGTCGCTGCTGATCTGCCTCTCTCTCACACACACACACACACACACACACACAAACACACGCACACACACACACACGCGCGCGCACACGCACACAAACACCAAGAGCTTTTGGCAACACCGTTGGTCATAAAGCCATCCATGCGAGATGACACACGTCTTTTTCAGGTCACGTTTCTGATTTCTGACTTAGTTTAATACAAAATGACAATAAAGGCTATAAAGTGGAAGGAGTGTTTTACATATTCCCCACCATATAGAGCTTTTATTAATCACCTTGCTTTTACTAAATCTTTATTCATTTATTTTGTTTTCTCTTGCAGTCTAATTTATGAATAGTTGTGATTTACATCCTGGATTAAAGTCAAATATAATGTCCAGACACATTTCCTGACTGTTGCACCTGAATGTACACATTGTGCCACTTTAGCTGCAGAAGATGAAATGAACTTCATGGTAATACTGATATGCTAAAGTGTCCAGTGTATACGTTAACCCTGCTTTACTTCTTAGTCTCATTGCTCAAAACACACTTATTGTACATGTGTGTTTATTTAAATGTTATTTTAGGGACAACACACATTAACTTGCAGGTAGTTTTACTGTATGTAGATCATACATGTAGTAAAATAGTGTAATTCTGGATCATGCTGTGCTTATTGGACACATGGCTGGTTTCATTCATCATTTGTAGTTTAACTTGTAGGTTGTAGTCCCAAATGTTTCTGGCTCCTGCGATCAGCCAGTAACATGCTGTTGCTTTCGACATGCAGCCTTAACTCACAATTAATTGTTGGATGAGTTTTCTTTGGAGAGATGATCCAGATGTGATCTGATTAGGTGTAATCCTTCACCAACAAATACGTCAAAATATGACCAACATGGTTAAGCAAAGGTCTGCAACAGGAGAAGATGACTGAAAATTGAAAATGTTTTTCTCAGCATTGACATTTTTTCCCTTAGGAGTCAATTGCTGGTGCGTCACTAAAGCACGTTATGGGTTACTGTTAAAGTTATGAGTCATGCAAAGACCTTTGTTGCAGTTTAAGCCTTTGTCTTTGTTGAAATAATCAATTGTGAAAATGTGAGTGATGAATTGCAGAGAGTCAGCTGACCTGTTGACCCCGTGGCCCGTACACTTCTGACATTTTTGGAGCTTTTCCAATTTAACCACACATGTTTTGTAATCTCTGGGCACTTCTTGGAACAAATCAGAAAAACAAAGACATGTCTTGAATTTTCATGAAAGTGTGCGCACGAAACGAGGTGGCACTCGGACCGTCACGTGTCCGGCACACGATATATTGAATCCCCATTATTTGCGCGTATAATATCAACATTTCACGATCTGCTCTGTTCACTGTCTGTAAAGATTCATTTCTCCTCCCTGTCTGAATATAAACTGCTCCATAAGCTTACAGTGCAAACACGCGCAGGACGGCACGCTATGGCTGCTGATGTTCAAATGATAATTAAAGCCTCCACCTGCGTGTTTTGATGGCCCATAAATAGATCCTGGCGCTTTCATCTCCACCATACAGGCCTGGTGGTGGTTACAGCCGGGTATATGGTTGTGTGACAGCCACTAATTTGGTGGCCGAGCTTTTCCCTCCGTCACCATCAATATCGCCATCCTCATCTTCTTCTTACTGCACCATCATCCTCTTGATCTGAAGGCCGAACACTTTCCTTTAGAAGCGTTTTTGAGAAGTAAAACGTTTTTTTTTTATTTTTATTATTATTATTTTTTCATGCCAACCATTTCACATTTCATGACCCGTCGTGAGCCTATCTGTCAGGATGATCAGAAATAGCAGCATCTGTCCTGCGCACACAGAGAAGAAAAGGTCATGTTGTTTTTGTGTCCAGTCAACTTCTGACTCCATCATGTCTTCTAAGCGGTTATATGGGTGCCATTGTTGTTTGTTGAGGTTGATATTTGGCCACCAAAAGGAAAAGAAAAGGGTTTTATACCAACGTCACCGCTGTTACACGCCCAGAACAGTCTTGTTTTTCATAAGTCCAAAATCTTGGCAGCGCTACATTTCGCATGCTTTTCTCCTCTAATATGACTCTATTGTCTCGTGGGGTTGTTGCACCACCTTTAGATAGCCGGGGCGTCTCCCTGGTGAACGGCCCTGTTTGGAAATCCGTATCATTAAAGGGCTATCAGAAATATCTGGGGAGAATAGGATGGTTGCCCTGTATGGAGGGCCTCCCGTGGAGACAGCTCTCCATTTGGACCTAATTTAAAACCAGCCTCGCCAATGTGTTTCCCGTTGACTGTGAATTATGCTTTTTCTTTATGTGGTCCAAACTAGACGTTCAAAAGTTTATTAAATTAAGGCTGGGGGGAGGGGGTGCAATGGAGGGTATAGCACCTACTTTAAACGCACTTTGGCCACTTTCTCATGTGCGGAAAATAGCTTATTCACCTTTCTTTTCCTATGGAGACATAACTTCTCATGAGTTACACCAGGCAACACTGGACGGATGCATGTCAGGTTGCACACACATGTAGGTGCACACAAAAGCACCAACATCTGAAAATAGACTATACACGAGGTTTGCATGCTTATATTTTTGGTGTCTTTATTTATTTAATTTTCAATTTTTTTTGGCACATGCGTGCACAAAGTCCACGTCTTCCAGAGCAGGGAGAAACTGCTTCGGCTGGCCGGGCTGGACGACAGTAAAGCGGCCGGGACGTGTGCCTCCTCACCGCGGAGGAAGACTCGTGCACATCGGTCTAGTGTGAGGGAAGAAAGGAGGCGGAAAAAAAAGAGGAAGAAGGAAGCGAAGAAGAAGGGAAGGTGGAAAGTGTCAGTCAGGAACGCTTCATTGCTCGAGGACAATCCACGCGCAGGACCGGTCTGTTTCAAGAGCAATCAGTCAATCCGCATTAATTATCCGCGCGCCCCCCCACCCACCCCCCACCGTATAGGGTAGCTTGCGCTGGCACACGGACCAGAGGAGGTTGGGGTGCGCGCGCGCGTGTGTGCGTGTGTGTGTGTGTGTGTGTTATGCTTTCTCTCTCTGTCTAACTCTCTCTCTCTCTGCACACACGCACACTCATCCACACGCGCACACCCAACCCCCACCTTTTAAGTGAAAAAGAACCAATAAAAATCAAGCTATAAAAGGCTTTTCCTTGTCACTAAATAAATTAAATGCAGATTTCTGTTTTAAGTGCCGGACCCCTTTTGTGAGCTGCGGAACAGGATTCTTTATTGTCCCTCTGTCATTAGTGCTGATGGCAACACTGTTGGGGGAGAAAACAGGGAAAATAAGTCATTTCAAAAATATTAAAATGTATATGTAATTAAGCTACTGTGTAGGCTTATGAACATATAGAACATAATGTAGACATACAGAAATAAAGACATCTGGCATGCTTTTCCAAGATGGTATGAGCAGTTGGACTGAGATAAAGTGACACATTTCCCTAACTTAGTGTAATGGTAGATGCAAAATCCTGAAAACTTAAACGCACCATTTTTTATCACCATTTTATTCACTATTCTGTGAATTGTGGATGTGTAATATCACTGCAAACATGTTGGGATAAAGTAATGGTCATGTTGGGATCCAAGCTGCCTGGTTGAGTCTATGCAGTCCATGTGTGAGATATATCCTATTAATGAATAATAATAATAAAAAATAAAACTATTATTATGGAGGCTGCGCAAATAACTATACAGCCTGTACATTTTGATGGACGTCGAGCCCCAGCTTATGAGTTTCGCAACTCCACAAAGGTTTATTTTTTTGTCAGCTAAATGGACGCTAATGCATAAATAATAATTCACGGTTGTCTTGCTGGTTGCAAGGCACATTTGGGGTATTAAAATATCTACTTTGAATGAATTGTGGTAGTCTGCAGAATACAGCTAGATTTGAGCTTTTTGTATTCTGGTGTGTGTGTGTGTGTGTGTGTGCGCGTGTGGACACGTGGTGGCTGGAGCCCATTGGAGAGCACAGGGCTTTGGAATGCAGGCTGCTATGTAAATAGGAAAAAAGGGTAACGATTATCTAATTACGGACGTGATAAATCTGCTCGCCTTGGCGTTATTTGATTTGAATTATATATGTATCAATTAATTCTACTGTATAGATGAAAGTCTCGTTTTCCTCCATGCACACAATTTATAAGCTATCTGTGGGCTGCAGACCGGCCTGGGTCTCCTTTGTCCAGTGTGTTTTGTTGGGGGGCTGGACCAAAGCAAGGGAGAGAGTCTCTGTTTTAATGTAAAGGGACATCAGTAGGAACAATCTTCATATACTTTATGGGGTGCATGTTCACTGTTGTCAGCTCTGGACAAGTTCAGCTAAAAGGCTACAGACTGTGAGGTTTTGCTTTCATACAGCCACATGACTGAATTGTTGCTGCGTTGTTGGTTTGCAGAAGGGCAAATAAATCATCATAATAATTCCCAAAAAATATAATATATATAATATATTATATATATTATATAGTATATATTATATATATATATATTATATATAAAATATAATATATATATATATATATATATATATATACTAAGTTGCATTAAGTTTTTGTTTTATTTCTATTTTCTATGTTACACTAAGCAAAAGTTTTCTCATTGGGGAAACATATTAACTCTTATACATTAAGATTTTTTTTTTAATTATCATTTATTATTATAAAAAAAAAAAAAAAAAGCCATGTTTTTTTTCCAGACGTCGTTTTTCTACCACAAAATAATAAAAAAAAAAATAATGATACAACTTCTTCTTCTATTCCCCTTTTCAGAAACAATGAATGACCTCATGTATTATTATAACCGACCTACCGTTTAAGCCGCTGCGTAAAAGCGGAAACGTCCACTTAATTATTGAAAAGTTGGCAACAAAAAGTTTTTGTCAACATTTTAGGCGCAGCAGCACATTAATAACCGAGTCCTGACAATCCAATATCGTGAAAGTGAGGACATGGCACCACTGAGTTTCTCGACAGACTATGCTCTCTGTCCAGTCTTCTTTGTGGACCAAAACTTTTCTCTCTTCGTGTTTGTAAAAAACGGAGCCCCCTCGAAGCAGCAGCGCAATAGCTGTTTTCCGGTTCTTGCTGCCGTTCACTCCTCCATTTTCTAAACACAAAGTTGTTATTGCACCATTCCGCGAATCTAGCCTCTACATTTAATACAACGTGTAATTTCCCCCCTTTTACCGTATTCCCTTTGATTTAGTCACTCTTGACTCTCCTTTTGCTCTGGGGCCAACGGGGTTCGCCGTGGGGGGCGCCTTGAAACCGCCCCTCCTTATCTCCTTTCATCGTTCAGCGCGGGGCCGCCTTGAAACCGCAGGGGCAGTAATTGCTTTTTTCGGGCAGCCCAGTGCGGACTGGCCAGCAGCCAATCAGAGCCTTGTTTACACTCGGTGATTGACAGAGTTCTGGCAGCGTGCCAGCCAATCAGGAGCCTCGCAGCGCCAAAGCCCCGAGTTTTAACCCTTTGCCTCCACGTATAAACAAACCTGGACGGGAATATTAGCCTATAGCAGCTCATATATTTCGACATGGAAACACACAAGCCCATATCCTTCCACTTTTAATTGGCTAAATTAGGGAACCGTGCTCAAGGCTAACCCCGGAGACAGTAATGCTTTCAAATTACGCAGTGATTCAATTTGCCTGTGTGTGTGACAGAGACAGGTAAACAGACATACAGCCATACATACAAATGAAAATAAAGCAACTTTATTAACCCTTTCTCTACAAAAAAAAAAGCGTCGTTTTTAATGTTATTTAATGACAGATTTCTCTCTCTATATATGGCATATTGATGAATTAAGTGAGCTGATGCAGAAGACATGCATGTTCATGGTCAGAGCATAGCGTGCACGATCAGAGCAGTGTCTGGCTTGATGGACGAAGCAGAGAATTAGTTTGGTTAAGATCCTCCTTTAGATTTACAGCCAGTGGACACATCTTCTATATCAAACTTACACTTAACTTTACGCCTGTCAATTAGAGCTCCTAAACCTCTCTTCTCTTAATGTGGCTGTGTGCAAAATGTCTTGCATTGCGAGCCTACATGTTCAATAAATCAGATACACATTCTGCAAATAAGGATTTATTTAGCAAAACACATGCAGTGGGGGGGGAAAAAAAAGCGGATTTCCCTAAAGGAGCATCAATAAAACTATCACATCATCGCTGTCACACAGCAAAATAACGATACACTCAGAGCACATGCAGCATTTGAACTGCAGTGGGATCACACAGAATAGGCTAGATGCTGTTTGCTCTCCACCAGTGATCAGGAAGTGCAGGCAGCGCTGCACGGCTCCAGTTCAGTTCCTCTCCTCTCCGCACACTGAGCAGCGCAGAGTTGTGCCGCCTGTCTCCTCGCATTTGCTTGTGCACGCAGTGCGCCGAGGGCTGCAAATCAAACGCCCGCCGTTTCGCTCCGCGGCTCCCACGGCCTCCTCATTGGCTCTGCGCGGCAGCCAATAGCAGCGTGTGTTTACCGTCGAGGTGGGGGAGGGAGGGGTGTGTAGGAAAGGGGGGGGGGGGGGGGGGGCGCGGGGGGAGGGGCGCCTCACGGGCACGCTTTCACATTGTCGTTCTCAAACCAATAGGCCTGCGCGTTCACCCCTCCCCGCGCACACACACCCCTCCATCCTCCTTCTCCTCCCCCTCCTCCTCCTCCTCCCGGCGTGTCTGAGTCTCCGGCTGCATGAACGAGCCTCGATTCACTACAAGCCTGAACTTCTACGATGCGTCTCTCCCATACCTCAACTGACTGCACAGCACAGTCTGCAGCAGCATAGGATGTAATCAATCCCACATGTTTCATCTCTGCGACTCGGGGATTTTCACTTTGAATATTTTTGTACTTTTTCTTTCATTATAAGCGACTCGCCGCGCTATGGATATAACTTACCAGTAAGTAGCAAATTATTTTATAGCCGTGTTTTATAATCTTTAGTGATTGTACTGAATTTAAATTTCAGTTCACGTGCTGCATGCAAGAGAGGGTGATCTAAATATACCGTTTTATTTAAATGGAGATCTCTTTCCCCAAAATACTTCATTATTATTCACTGTCATACCTTTAGAGAAGTAAAGCGTAACATGCAAGAGGCTATGACTCTGCTATAATAATCTAAAGACATCCCATATCCAGTAATCATAGTTGCATTAAAGCAACATATCTCGCGATTTTACAGTATTATGAAGGATTTATTTTCAGATAGATCTCTCCCACTGTTTCCTCTGCTGTCCGTATGGAGCTGTGTGTCACTTTCTGATTTGACCTCTCTTCACAGCCAAATTACTTGTGTGTTTCTGATTCATTCAGAGGACTATTCAAAAGCACTCGCTTTTCAGCGCGCCTCCTCACGCCTGTAGTTTTATAGATTCTAAATTGTAGATTATTCTTTGTTAGTTTCTTATTGTGTGTGTTTGAGAGGGAAGCAGACAGGGCAGTTTATTGCAAACTGCAGTGCCCCCCCCCCCCTCCCTCGGTATGAAGGCTGTGCAGACGCCGGGCTGTCTTCGGCTCGGCCGGGCTTGTCTCTCCTGTTTAGCCGGCCTCTGAATATCCGGATTTAGTGCCTCAGTTATGCTCTGTGACTTTACTTTATTGCAAAATTGTTGAAGGCAATGAGTTGGCCTCTGAACCTGTGCCACTTCAAAAGTGAATGTCTTTTTAATTCCCTTTTATCTTTTGTCCAAAGGTCCACACATTTATGATTTAATGGATTTCTCTTCAAATAGCACAAAACGCGTAATTTCAGTTTGAAACGTGGATTGCACGAGAAATGAAAACTACAATTCTTTGCGGATTTACTGGCTTTCGTGCTAAATTCATGTTAATTTTGTTTTGACCAGTATTGCTGACTTTTGAAGGGGGGATTTTCGTCTGACGATAGTTTGACCCTTCGCGGGGCAGTGTGTGTGTGTGTGTGTGTCTCTGCCTGTGCGCGCGTGTGTGTGTGTGTGTGTTTGGGAAGTGTATATGGGCTTTGGGGGAGTCTGGGTGAAGTGGAAGGAAGTCTGAACGCCTTCCACGTACACACACACACACACACACACACACGGACATACATACACATTCACGCACACTCTACAGTAGATCGAAATGACCCCCCCCCCCAAAAAAAAAAAAAACTGTTACGCGCGATCTGCTCACGTCGTTTTGTTTGCGTGGCGAGCGATAACACGGGATTTAGATCCAGGTTGTTAAATGTAGCCTGAGTGGCTCTCCGTTGACGTGGAATGTAAACACCGAGGACGTGTGTTTACGGCCTGAAAATTTAAAAATGTATAGACAAATGTCAGACGAGAGTGGTTTATGATTGATGTCCCGTAGAGAAGGGCCATTGTTTCTCACAGCCTAGGGGACAGGAGAGAGTCCATTTTGCCTTCCCCAGTGCGCTTGCAGTAGCATTTCGTTTCTCTCCCTTTTCACCCTCATTTTTCCTCTGGCTGTCGACCTGATGTGGTCAAAAACAAAAAACGTGGTGCTCACAAACAGCAGGGAAATTAAATTATTTAAATAATTGCAAATATCCTTAAGGGGAAGCATTACGAAATTTGCATGCATTGGATATTTTATGCTTGAGAGTGTTTGGACGCAGTCACTCTGTCAGAGCTGCTGAACTTTGGAGATTTTTTTCCCCCCTCAAACACAATTCCTGAAAGTTGGAGTCCTTGAGCCTGTGAAAGTGTGTGTGTGTGTGTGCGTAAAGGAGACTTGAATATCCGAGCTCATGCAGCCTATATTCCTATGCACTTCATAAGCCCTTAGTCCACCAGAGCATTTGATATTTTTCTTTGTTCCTTTATCGTTGATTCCTGGGAGGTGCTATCAGCATCTACAGAGCGCTAGATGGACGTGCCATGCATTGAGAGGCCTAATAGATGCACTGCTGAGGTGTGTTTGGTGAATGCAGGCGCCCAGCTCTCACTATCTGCGCGTCACATGGAGCCCTATTTGAGTAAATGACCTGGGCTATAAGGCATACATATAAAGTCGATGATTTCCTAGTCTATTTCACTGTTTATTGCCCCGCTCTTTCGCACTGGAGCATAAAGGTGATTTGATTTGTGTTTGTGATTACAGTGTAGCCTATACTGTATGTGCAGCAGAGATGCATGGTGTTTGCCAACGCCAGGAAGCGAGGGGCCACTTCTTCTGACCCCGTAGGAGTTGACAGAAATAGCTGTTTCATCACCGTTTTCATTAATAAGCAACACCACAAATAAGAACCCTGGTTAGCCAACTACATATATATATATTTAAAAAAAAAAAAAAAAGAAAGAAGTCAAACGTTAAAGGTGAAACAAGTTTGCGTAAAAATAAGCGGATTTAATTTCTAAAAGCTATACATCAAACACCATTGATCCAAGGCAGACATGTGTGGCTACTGGATCTGATATAAATCCCATGTTTTATTGCCTTTTTTTTAAATTATAGAATATGCTGTCTTCTATAGTGACACAGCCACATGTTAAATGAGTGGATCAGATTTTATGACAACTGAATGAGCAAAGAAATCACATTTACATAAACAACAACAACCATTAATCAAAGCGGAAAACGTGTGTGTTTCTTTCTGTTTTTTTTGGCACTATGGGGACTCTGAGGTTGGGGAATGGATATTATTCGCCATAATTTAGGGGTTTTGTGCATTCTTACTCAGAATATTGGTTTTCTTCATATTGTAGTGCAAGAGCCTCCGAAGTCCAGCTTGTTTATGACCAGAACCTTGTTCAGTCTCAAGACTTAACAACTCGTCCTTCATCGAGAGGCTGGCTTTTTTTTTTTTTTTTTTTTTTTTTTTACCGCTGTGAACTCTTGTACTGTATATGCACCATTTGTTTGTACCTGAGCCAAATCTCCCCCTTTCATTTCCATTCTTCTTGCTGATAAAGAAAGGCTCCCGTGTGCGTTATTTGCATCGTGTTTGGTCACAGGATGAGGAGGGGGAGTAGGGGGGGGGGGGCTCCTCTGTTGGGGCCAACGATGAGGTGCAGAGTAAATCCACATAAACTCGGTTCAACCACCTTTTTATCTGCAGGACATACTTTACTCACCTTCCTGGCCGGGCATTAATCGCCGTTAAATGAAACGTAGTGTACAGTAAACTAGTGAGAATAATATGTAAATGTGCTCTTTTTTGTGGGATTTCAATTGCTTTTGTAAATGCTGGTTGTTTGTCTAAACATGAAAAGCGACTGTCTCTCAGCTCAGCCTTTTCTTCAGCACTACATCCCTGGTTGGCTCATTATTGTCAGCGCTTTGACGTGTCTCCTGCTCTCTCTTTTGTAGGACATGACGGGGACTCAGTTTCTACCCTGCAAAGCCAAAACTCCGCTCAATGCGAGGGGAGCCCGAAGTTCATAAAAGGGATTATTTGCATCTGGGTGCCTGAGACCTTCGGTGCTTCCGGATTTTACTTTGGATTTGGGATTTATCGCCTCTCGTCGGAATGGAAAGCCGAGATTTCGCTCCTCCGCACCACCTCCTGACGGAGCGGAGCGCGTTGGTTCACAGCGCCGCGTCTCGGATGGCGCCAGGCGGCCACGGCTCCGTGCAGCACCCCGCTCACTTCCAGCCTGGGAAATACTACTCATCCCACCTCTCCATGGGTCCGCACTCAGGTCAGTTTTGAACGCAGCTCTTTTTATATGTATACATGACAAGTGTGGGTTTTCAAAAAAGCAAAAACAGTTACTCTCTTTTGTGTGAAGCATATGTTGTCCATATTACAAACTTGGGAAAGCTCCTTAGGACGAACTCATTTACTGTGGAAGGAAATTGCTCGGAATTTGTGGGCAAAAATGCACAAAGAGTTTTCATGTTTTACTTTATTTAATGAAGTGTTTATGACGCTGCTCCTCGATATCAACATAAATATAATTCATCCGTTTGGTGTTTCAGTTTTGCGCAAAAGCAACATATGAAACACGGTGGGACATACACCTCTTAAAGACACTTGGCAAATTAGATTAACTTTAAATGTACGACCTACCTCCATTTTTTGGGGGGGGGGTTTGTTTTAGACGTTAAACCTCTCATGATTTTAGAAATATTCCAGGATTATTCGTCTTTATCACACAGGGATTATTAGGCGTTTCCAGTAGCATAATCTTGTCATAGATTTATATGGTTTCATCAATTAGTAAAGTACTAATCATTGCCATTTGAAGTAATTAATTAGAATTGGGTAATTCCACTGCTTATATTTCCCATTAAACAATAAATTAAAGCTATTAGCTGACTACAGTTTCAACGATTCCTGTGTCACGTGCGGTTGTGTGGCTCCAGGAGCATGGTGGGTTGGTGCTGGTGGGTTAGGGGGCACATGCTGGTTTGTACTGGTCACAAACTGGGGGTCGAGGTGGAGGAGTGGAGGGGAGCTCTGGCTAATAGAGGTGCGGGTAATACCAGAAAATCCGGTTTCTATATTGAGCGGGGGACGTGACGGGGTGCGAATGGGTTGACAGTGCATGCATTAGATTTAACAAGTAGCTTTGGTATCCTGTCTCAATAGGGGAGGGGTGGGGGGCGTGTGTGCGTGCGTGCATGTGTGTGCGTGTGTGTGTGTGGAGAGAGAGAGAGAGAAAGAAAGCCTCAGCTCGAAATCATACAGTGTCTATAAACTGGACTGACTGGGTGAATGTAAACGTGCCCGATGCGAAATCTCATTAATTATCATTTGCAAATGCAGCGGCTTCTTTAAATAGACGTTGAGGCTCGCGCCTATATGAATGATATCGTGTGTCGCGTGTAGGATCCACACATCCTCTGTCTCCACTCATTTGCATATTCATTAGTTTTACACAACAGCTAAAGAAAAGAAAACGACACAGACGTCCAGAGCGGAATTGTATTTAACTCTTTACATTTTTTAACCAAATACATAAAACCTAATTCCCACATTTCCGGTCTCCTCCTATCTCTACATTCGTGCACACTCAGCACTAAACGGTTTTCTCTTTTTCATGTTTTTATTGTAATTGCCTATTCTATATTTATGTTCTTGACCTTTTCAATACTTTGCCTGTATTTTTATTTTCTCTTAATATGTTTATTGTACGCACCAAGACACCAATGGAAATTCCTTGTAAGTGAAAACCTACTTGGCAATAAACCTCATTCTGACTCTGAAACACATTCAGCTCTGCGCACTGTTTGCAGAAATATAAACTGAAGCAGTTTGACATTTGGTGTGCTTGTTCTGGTCTTGGCTGCTTCAGTGGAGGAAGCCTGATTAAAAATAATATTATCATTATTAGCTTGCTTTGAATCAGAAATGTTCTTACACTCTTCATGACTCCAAACTTAAAGCACATGTGTCATTTGTACTAAAACGTAGTGTGTATGTACAGTATGTATACCCTTTAATTTTCTATAATAAATGTACATATTTATATAATACATTTAAAATATAATCTATCTATGTATATATATATATATATATATATTTATTTATATACAATATATATATATATTTATATACAATATATATATATACACACAATATATATATATATATATATATATATATATATTTATATATATATTTATATATATATATGTAGGACTAATGGTAGAAGATTTATATTTATTATTTTCCACAATTTAGTAATTTTTGAAATAAATTCTAAAATGTAACATATTAAATCATCTATACCTAGAAATGTGTTATTGTAAATGTACAACACGTGTCAAGCTATGTATTATTCCGCATTACATGTATGTAATGTGGTAGGACACGTATTATATAATTTACATAATTACAGCTCTACATTATATTCAAATATATTACACAATAATTCATATGGTATCATTTATTTTATTTGAATAGAATATTTTCTATATTTCACGAGACATTTTAGCTGCATGTCCTCTTTGTATTTGACCAAAATGGTTTTACTGAAATGTCATTTTTAAACCTCTTACTAATGGCGGGGTTGTTTTAACAAACACAAATCTAACTTGCAAAACGATTTAAACAGATTATGCTCCACTTTGACTGATATTGCTACCCGCTGACATATATTATGGTCCAATTTAAGGATGATTCTGTGAAAGGGAAAAACGTGCACTAATGCAGGGTGATAATGCTATTGAAATATATTCAAGAGGGCCTCTCACTGGGTCTCAAGGTGCATGACACTGTATTGAGATTCCAGATATCCAGACTCTCCATGCATGTCCCTGATGGGGTTTTGACTGACATGATGGGCATAGAGGATTGTTGTTTTGGGATGGGGGTTGGGGTACGTGTGTGTCTGTTTGCTGGGAGGTTAGAATGGGGGTTACCTTTGTGCTTGCCCCCCCTTAGAGATTCAGAAAGCTGTATGCCTGGCCCTAGGCCTCGGCGCAGGGGGTAGATATGATGTGAGGTTGGCCATACCAGGGCAGGAGGGAGGGGGGAGGGGGGGGGAGGTTCGACGGGGGGTTTGTTTCAGATCTTTGGAAAGAGACACCTTTTTTTTTTTTACCTTCTCCCAAGACCAAACTGGTACAGTAATTCAAAGTAAAATAAAAAAACAAAAAAAAAAAAAAAAAACTCATTCCCCCCTGTTTCTTCATATCCCGGAAAACCTGCAATCCATCAATTTGCCGAAGCCTCTTATTTAGATCAGCATGGTGTCTGCTTGAATATGGTCGCGCTTGACAAGGTGATGGAATGACAGCCGCATACCAACGCCATAAGATTCAGCCCCCGTTTGATAAAACCCCACAATGATATTACACAGGCGTTTAGATTACTGATAGGAGCAGTGGGAAAGCCTTTGTCTCTCGTTCCCCTCCCTGTTTCGCTGCTTTGCTTTTATTCCAGTCTCCCTCTCTTTCTTCCCCTTTTCTGTGATGTTAGCCCCTGGGCAGTAGTTGTGCAAGTGTGTGTGTGCGTGTGTGTATGTGTGTGTGATTAAGGTTAGGTTTAGCCTGCAGTAGCACAGGTGTGCAGTATTATGGAGGGCGTGGCAAAGCTTGTCATTGAACAGGTGTGTTATTTCCCAGACAGCAGACGGTTTTTGTTTACACGACTGTATGTATGTGTGTGTGTGTGTGTATGTGTGACCTAGTAATGCAGACAGAGAGAGCGCCCATTCATGTCACATGTGTGCACACATGCACAGCTGTACACACACATACACACAGCCATCAAAGGGTTTATATCTTAAGCTGCTTGTGTTTTGTGCTTTGAAAAAGTAATAAACCATAATCAGAATGTTTTGGTTAGACTAGATAACCCCTCTGCCGCTTCTCTCTTTCTTTTCTCTCAATCGTTCCTCTTTGACCTTTTTCCTTCTTCTTCCCTCTCTCTTCTTCCTTCCTTCTTCCCGTTCAATCTTGCTAGTGAAGCACAAGATCCTGCAGCTAAATCCTGCGATTGTCTGCTATAAATGTGTGCAGCTCCGTGTGTGTGTGTGTGTGTGTTACATGCAGCCGCCCTGTCCATTCATCATGATGCTGTCAGTAATGTCTCTCTTCTCTTGGAAGTTTCTCAGCTTTGGCTTTGATCGTCACAGGCAGCACAGATGAGACACGCCCCTTCACCCTCCTACCTGCACACACCTTCACACACAAACAACTTGCATGACGTAGAGAGAAAAGATAATGTATGTGTGTGTGCATGGCTCTGGAAGTTTCTGTGTGTGTGTATTTGCTTGTACTATTAGATACACAGAGGCCTGTACTGCAGATATGTGTGTGTGTGTAAGGTACTGTTAAAGGCCATATAAAAGAAAGAAAGATAGAAAGAGGTGAAAAGATAATATGAGCATGTAAATGATAGATGGATGGAGCAGAGGAAGAGGGGGGAGGAGGAGGAGAAGAGGGAGTCGAGAGGCTGAATGTTTCCACCTGGTTGGTAATCCAGTCAGATTACCACTGCTTGACGGCACCCACTGGCCGCCATCCCCGACTCCTCAGCCTGCCGCCTCCGCTGCCTCTCAAGAGTGAGAGAGAGAGAGAGAGAGAGAGAGAGAGAGAGAGAGGGAGAGAGAGAGAGAGGGAGAGGGAGAGAGGGAGAGGGAGAGAGGGAGAGAGAGAGGAGACGCTTGTGTGTGTGTGTGTGTGTGTGTGTGTGTGTGTATTTGAGATGAGTCAGCAGTGGATGAGCCTCACTCAGACAAACCAAACCTCCCTAACTTCCCCAGCTCTACCCGGGGTACATGGGGCACATCCCGGGTGCAGTGTGCAAGACGACCCCCTGTGTGCAGGAGACAGCTGGTGGAGGCTGCAGCCAACCGAGCTGCGATTGGACGCAGTGATGAAGGAGCGGAGTGTAAACTGTCAATTCAAGAAAGAAAGAAAAAAAAAACACACACATATACGTTAAAAATGAACAAATTTGACTTTCTGGACAATATTGCACCAACCCAATAATGGGTTAATTTAGTAGCTATGGGTTGAAAACCATGGTTGTTTTGACCCAGAGTTATTTTTCTTTATTTAAACGAAACTATAGTTAAAGCTTACTATTTAAAGCTTGTTGTGTCTAACGCTGTGTCAAAATAACTATATTTTAGATTGGCCAAATAACCCAACAGTAATATGAAAACACCCACTCCATACAAATTCTATAAAAAAAAAAATCACTTTTTTTTTTTTTACATACACACCATTTTTTATGTCAACCTCAAAACATTGGAAAACTGATTTTACACCCACATCAGTGCTGCACTTATCTTAACTTCAAATAAAATATGCAGCAATGCCAAAGAAATCAGTTAAATGAGTCTGACTGTTTGAAATGTGTCGACGCATTAAAGGCATTAAGTCATTAAGTAAAGCCAGTGAAGTCATTAAAGGCATTTCCATTACAAATTACACTCTTGTGTATGCTTTGATTTTTCAAGCAAACTACGGCACATCATTAAAATATATTCCTGAATGTTTCGCTGCGTCTAATCAAATTGACCTCGGAGTAACTGTGACCGCGATTTGAGCCGCCTGAAAGGTCACGTCAACGCAGAGATGAAAAATGTGAATACATTAACTGAAACTCTTTTTGATGTTGGAGTTTTTGAGGGAAGCGTGCGTTTGTTTCCGAGCACATTTGCTGCACAGACAGAAGACTTTTGTCTCATCTCCAACTCTCATCCAACATGTGAACAGCTGCTTATTGTCGGTAGCAGTGATTTGAAGGGAGTGGGGTGCGTTTGGTTGCGACATCTCCGGGGTGTGAACACACACCGCCATCTGATGACTTGGCATGTGAATGGAAAGCGCCAGACTTCCTGTGTCCATGTGCTCTCTCTCTCTCTCTCTCTCTCTCTCTCTCTCTGTCTCTCTGTCTCTCTGTCTCTCTGTCTCTCTCTCTCTCTCTCCAGTTCCCCCTTTTCTTCTTCCTCTGTCCCTCAATGGCCAGACCTCCCCTCCGCCCCGTCTTCCTCGCTCCTCTTTGACCACATGCTCGCCCTCCCTCTTCCTCCTCTCCTTCTGCTTTCCTCTTTCACTTCCCCCTTCGCTCCTCTCAGCTTTTTGAGTGGTCCTCCAGCCCTCCTTCCTCCTCACAGCCGTGTACCTCCCCACTCTACTCTCCCCCTCTTCTATTCTCGATCGATCCCCCCACCTCTTACATCCAGCTCCCATCTCTGCTAACTCCCCACACACCCATCGCCTCCTCGCAGCCCAGCTTCTCTCAGCACTCCTCCTATTTCTGTCTCAATTTCAGCCTGCTTCCACTCCTTTTCCACATTGCCTCATTTGTTCCCCCCCCCACCCCCTCCATATCCTCCTCTCTTCTTGCCTCCCCCTCTCCCCACCATTCGGCCGGTTGTTAACGGGCCCGTCCCGGTGCTACTCGGCCCATGGCCAACTCACTAAATCAGAAACGATTGGAGGATTTGGCAAGAGGGAGTGAGAGCTCAGCGCGGCGCCTTTGAAGTCAGAGAAACGAGAGAAAAATGACATTTTAAACAGCCCGCAAAACACAAGGCTAAAACAGCTTCTTACTCTGTACAGGAGGAGGGAGAGCTGTGTGTGTGTGTGTCTGTGTGTGTGTGTCTGTATGTGTTCATTTAAAAACACAATATAAGGTGTTTTATGTGGCGCAGTGGCTGGTATTCATGATGTGAATGCACAGGGAAAGAAAGCTATTGGTGTTTGCACAAATGTGTGCGCAGACACTATAATTCCCTGCTATTTTATGGCTTTCAACTTCTTCAGAGGGGTCATGACGATCCCCTGTTTACGCGACGTGACAGAAAGGTGACATCACTTAGTGAGGAGGGCAGACATGATGTCACAGTCTCGCCATGATCCACAGGTCTGCACCCCCCTGAAAATGCATACCGCAAAGCGAGGCGGTGCAACCGCGGCAACCCCTTATCGCGACACCTGAGACCGAGCTGCTTTTTATTCGTCTCAGGGTCACATTTATGCCTGACTCATCGTTACTCGAGCTGACTTGTTTGACTCAGCCGGGGCCCTTTTCTCCGCTGTTGTGTTTTGGTCCTCTATTCGATTCATTTCAGCTCTGTTTGGCTCATTCATATTGTAATGGCCTCCTTTCAGGCGGGTCTATGTCCAGTTTGTTTTGCTGTCAGAGGCTCAGATGGATGGAGGAGGCCTGTAGGTTCATCTGGAGGTGAGGTTAAAGGAGGCAGAGTGGTCGCACTGAGTCCTGGAGCCTTCCAGTATTTTCTGAGTCACACTGCTGATTGAGCAGATTGAGTGTTTGGTGTGAAAGACGACTAATGTGCTCTTAAAAAAGGAAAAAGGTTCATGTGTGTGTGTGTGTGTGTGTGTGTTTGTGTGTGAGAGGAGGGAAATACAGAGTAAGAAAAAGAGAGAAGCAGCTGTGTGGAACAGCATGGATCGTTACACAGTGACACACATGAAAGCATTAAGTATATTCAGGAGCCTTCGTTGAATATACATGGAGCCGTGTGCAGCTTTATGTGTGTGTGTGTGTGTGCGTGCGTGTGCGTGCATGCGTGTGTGTATGTGTGTGTCTGTGTGTGTAAGTGAGAATCCCCTCCCATGCTCTTGCCCGAGCTGAGAGTAGTGAGAGAGAGAGAGAGAGAGGGTGGGGGCAAAAAAAACAACAACAACAAAGATCCGTCATCAGTCATTCATGGCTAATCAGTCTCGTGGGACGTGCACACCACACACACACACACACACACACACACACACACACACACACACACAGACACACACACACAGTGCTGAGGTCCTAATCCTACAGGGACTGCTTGTGCCTCTGTGTGTGCCTGTCTAAATTTTGGATCCAGACTGATTAGAAGCACACTCTCCCTTTTTGCACGTCTCTCTCTCCGTCTCTCTCTCTCTCCGTCTCTCTCCCCCTCTGTCTCTCTCCCCCTCTGTCTCTCTCTTCCTCTCCCTCTCCATCTCTCCCTCTCTCTCTCTCTCTCTCTCTCTCTCCCCCTCTCTCTCTCTCTCTTTCTCTTTCTCTCTGTCTCTTCTCCTCTACGTCTTTGATTGCTAGTAAAGTGTCTCTTCTCCTTCTCTCTATTTTTTCTCTTTTGTCTCTTTAATAACCGCCTACTGTCTTTTCCGCTCGTTTTGATGTGTGTTTTTGTAATATTTGGAAGCATGTGTGCATGCATAATATAGACAACGTCTATTGTGTGTGTGTGAGTGTGTGTGTGTGTGTGTGTGTGTGTGTGTGTGTGTGTGTGTGTGTGTGTGCACTCATCTCTGCTCTTGCATGTGTGCGCTCACTCCCGCCTGTGCGTGTGTGTTTGTACTTCTTGCTTCATCAGAACCTCTTAGCGTTGGTCTTGTCTGCGTTTTATCGGCTCTTCTATTTGTTTCAGCTTTGTCTTTAAAAAAGAAAATCAAAAACTCTTTTGTAGCATGGATGTTAATGTTATTGCCAAAGCTAAATTACATGTTTCTCAATACAATACTTCATAAGAATAAATAAATAGAAGACAAATATCTCAAACAGCACAATCCTGTGGATATAGTACAGAAAACAGTAAAACAAAGGAGCGCTGTTGTGGGTTTTCCCTTCAGTTGTGACATGCAGACGCATATTTTTTTTAGCCCAGAGATCAGTTTTTGCTGATCTGCACCAGAATGTCAGCATGTTTACCCTCATTTGGCTGATTTCTGGACGTACAGTGAGATGCTGGCTTTCTGTAAGAAAATGATTTTCCTAAGTGTGTATAATTGGTGCATTCAAGTTAGGAAGTTAAGCTCTGTCTCAATGGCTTGCAGTGTTCAGTGAAAACACAGTTTGTCTCTTCTTGGTAGCCAAGGCTCATTATCATTATAACACGATACAAAATTGGATATAAAACCATTAAAAAAAAATAATGAAACGTGTTCTGCTTTTGTGCGTTACATATTTGTGGAATTGACATGAAATTATCGTGTCGTCACAATACGAATCTGCCGAAAGACTATAAACGATAATATTGAATTAGGACTGCAAATAACCATTAATTGTAGTATTGATTAATCTGTAAAATAGTGTTTCCCAGAAAGAAGTGAAAATTGGCCATTACAACCTCCCAAAGACCGAATTGTCAAGATCTATTTTATGATCAAAGTAAAGCATCAATTCCTCAATATGAAGCTGGAACTAGGAAATGTTTGTCATTGTTGCTTTAACAAATAAATTCAATTAGTAGATTAACTCCTTAGTTAATCTACTAATTCTTTCAATTCTATTTTGCATTATTCCCCAACCTGCCTGTACCGGTTCCCTTCTGTCTGTACGTCCTCCTGGTTTTTCTCAGCTTCTTTATTTGCTTATATTGAAGGAATTGTTGTCATAAAAGTGTTTTAGGGTTCACTTTGTTTGGGCAAAATGTTATGGTTCGGATTTGATGTCGCCCTTTATTTCTCCCTTTCCACGAGAGGTGGAGCTGAAACGATTAGTCAACTGACAGAAAATTAAATCCAACAATTTTGATAATCAATCAGTCCTTCCAGCCATTTTTTAAAGCTAAAATGCCAAACATTTGCTGTTTCCAGCCTTTCAAAAGTGAAGATTTCCTCCTTTTTTTCCTGTTTAATATCACTGTCGATTGAATGTCTTTGGTTTCGGAGTGTTAGTTGGAGAAAGCAAGACGTTTAAAGACATCACCCTGGGCTCTGAGAAAATGTGAATTTTCTCACTCTTTTTTTTCTCACATTTCACACTCAAAACGATTCATTGAATAATCGAGAAAATAATTGGCAGACTGATCGACAATGAAAATAATTGTTAGCTGCATCCCTAAAATCTTTTCCTCCCCCACTCACTGTTCTCCAGTCTTTCTTTGCTTTATTTTCCATTTTCCTCCCCCCTTTACTTCCTCTTTATTTCCTCTCCGTGGATCTCTCCAATAATCTTTTATTCCTGTGTAAATATTACAGCAATGAGAGAATATAAAGAATGAAAAAGCCATGCTGAAATAAGGTCAGACTAGGTTATTCTCACCTTATGTCTATCTCTCTCTCTCTATGTCTCACTCTCGCGCTCCGTCGCAGGCTCCCATCCTGTCTCGCCCTAACCCTCCCTTCCTCCCTCCGTCGCTCGCTCCTTCCCTCTCTCTTCCCCCGCTCGCTCCCTTGTTGCCTCTCTCTCGTTTTCGCTGTCTGCTGATCCCGCTCTTCTCTCTTGTTCAGTCTCTTCCCCCTCACACACACACACACACACACGGACTGACTGTCTGACGCCCACACACACATACAGTACACATGCATACACACACATATACACACGCTGACACCTGCATGTCGAGCCGTTGAGGGTCTAATTTAAGTAAAGTGCTTCTCTAGGAACCACAACCCCTCAACTCACGATGATGGAGGGTGATATGGAGCGGCGTGGTTGAACACACACACACACACACAGTTATACATAGACACGCACACACACACATCCTGCTCCAGTGATACAGAGATATAACTCTCCGTGGTGTGGGATTGAAGGAAGCACTGTAGATGGCTTGTAAGTAGCATACTGTAATAATAATGTGATATTTGATCCCCGTAGGGATATTCACCTTTTCTCGGCTGCAGTGCAGATCAGACTGCAGGCTCAGTTACAGCCCGTAGGGATTCAGCGTCTTGCTCAAGGACACTTCAGCAGGGTGGATGCTGGATCTGCAGCTGGTTAAAGGATGTTGTCCTCCGCCCTACATGCTTTACTTCTGCTGCGTAGGTGTCTTTGTTTCCACTGGAGTTTGAGCTAAGTTTAGCTGCACCGCTGCTGCAAATCTGAGGCCGTAATCACAAACCTTCAGAGAAGAAAAAATAGCATGAAGTGTTTTATTTTTGGTGACTTTGAGTCCATGTCAGAAGTCTAGATTCACCAAAATACTTTAGTTCCTGCGTTGCGTTATTTTACATTTCCTTTAGGGACTCCAGAACGACGCGCTCAAAATCTGAGAACTTAGTTTTGTCTTGAAAATGAAAGGCCTCTAAATGTATGTTCATACTCACAAGTATAGACCATCAAAGTAGTTTTATTTGCTGTAGCTACTTTGTGCATTTGTCAATTGGTTTCCATTTTTAGCCTGTTAGCGAGCCTCTGGTTGGCTCGGTCGCAGCTAATAATGATTTCTTTTGGCTTCCTGGGGGCAGTGGAGACACACTTACATTATCACCTTTCGAGTTGATATGGAAAACTTGTTAGTGAAAGTTGCTTATTTACACATGCAGTTCCTGAGCAACAGCAGCTGCATTTAGAGTCGTGCTTGTGTTCACTTGATGAATATGTTCAATAGCCAACCGCTAACTTCACCTGTCTATAGATTGTACAGGTTTTTAGAGATGTTTTTGCTGTAAACAGCTGCGCCTGAAAACAAACATTAAAAGTGGCGGACTAAAAAAACCAAAACAATTAGCTGAAAGATGTTAAAACGCTCCATAGCACGAAGGGAAGCTTAAGGGAGCAACTCCTTTCACATATCTGTGATGCATTGTTAATGTAAAAATATGAATTATGCTAGCTTTAGAAGATCTGTGTGGATTTAAATCTACAAACCAACACATTTGTATCACTACAGCCAGCAGACAGCACACTGGTGCTATTAAACGCATGTGAAAATGTATTGCGGATAATAAAGTTCCACTCTACTTGGTTTTTGTCTCTCTGGTAGAAAATCGGCCAATTCAAAAATGTTACTGAAAGTTATTTTAGCTGAGAGAAGACTTTCTAAAATGGTCCAGGAGAAAAGTTCATTTCATTTAAAAGTTTATTTATTTTAAACTTCATTTGTGGAAACTGGTCATTCTTCTCTTGGCACATACTATTTCACATTAGTATTTGGGCCAAGTATTGAACCATTGCATCATATATTGTTAACGTCTACTGTCTTGGTTTTTTATATATTACATAATTATAATCAGGAATACGTGTTAATAAGTAACAGTAGCTCCAAACAATATGCGTTTAATAGGGATCGTGTGCTAATGTATTGTAGACCCTGACACGTAACCGTAAATGTTGATAAATGGTGATCTTGTATTGTGTTTGGACTTCAGTGGAGCTTATGATTCATGAAGAAACACATGTGTACCTGTTCATCTCCGCCTCCACTTTGCCCTCAGCTCACGGTGACGTGTTCTTTCTGTTAGACTCACTTTGTGCTCTTCCTGGTGTCTCGACATCCCGGAGTATTTCATCCAGCAGCTTCAAATCATTACTCTGTGTGTGTGTGTGTGTGTGTGTGTGTGTGTGTGTGTGTGTGTGTGT
>CALSCE010000091.1:17445633-17462434 GCA_943593645.1 Bovichtus variegatus
GTGTGTGTGTGTGTGTGTGTGTGTGTGTGTGTGTGTGCCCCCGCAAGTACCATTTGTGTCTCATTCTGACCCAGGCGGCAGAACCAGTCTCGTATGACCCCCATTCCCCAAAATCCCCTGTTTTCTTTGGTAAAACATGGAAAAACTTACTCTCACAGGCCCCCCCCCCCCCCACCCCCCCCCCCCCTTCCCTCCTTCCTGCTTCCTAAGAATCTCTCATGTGTTGTGAGTTCCTGCTCTCCTTGACCATATATGGTCCCTCTTCCTGCCGTGGGTGAGTGGGTGTGTGGCGTCCAAAAAAAGTCTGTGGTCAAAAGCAGGAGCATTTTCCTTCGTGCTCACAGTTTACTGGTGCATTTTGTGGGCCATGTTCGCCGATGGAAAACAACAACTGAGTTTTTTTTTTTGTTTTTTTTCCGGGGGGCTTTTCAGGCTCTGTTCGTGCAACGTTGAATGTTTTCTTCCCTGTTCGTTGAATTCCTCCTGCTTTTATTTTCCTGTAATTTCCACGGCGACACAGCCAGCGGATGATGTGCCTCGTCACATCCTCGCTGGCTTTTGATGGTATAAACGCACACATGTAGGTGCAGCGAGATTAGGATGTAACTACAGCAGTCTTGTGCATGCAGAGAGATGGTAGCGGAGGGTGTGTGTGTGTGTGTGTGTGTGTGTGTGTGTGTGTGTGGATGGCGAGGCTCCGGTCCGCAGCCTGGGAGCCAGGCTTTGAGCTGTGCTGTTCTTAGTTTGCTGATTTATGCGCCTCACAGGGAAATCTCTCATTTGTAGCTCTTTCATCTCATTTTTCCCCTCCACTCTTTCTCTCTCTCTCTCTCTCTCTCCCTTTCTCTTTCTCCGTCCTCTCTCTCCTCCCCGCCGTAATGTGATTCAGTACAGCCGCTCGTCCCAGGCGACATGCCATGCTTTGCTTGCACACCCTGCTCTCTCTAACATGAATGAGTCAATTGATGAATAATAAGATAGAGCAGAAGGAAAATGCTATCCGGATCTAGTCGAGCAAAAGAACTCCTTTTCTCCGCTGAACGTATTCTTTGTAAGCACCGCTCGGGTGCTTACTCACACATTGAATGTGTTTGTGTCCCCAGTGCTATAATGCTTTTACAGACGTGTGTGTGTGTGTGTGTGTGTGTGTGTGTGTGTGTGTCTAAGCACCTTCCACAACCGCCTTGTTTGAGTAGCGCTGTCACTTGTGCAATTCCGTAGTGTCAAAACAGATCAGAAAGGTCTGGCTTGACTCCTGCCCCTAAACGCACACACACACACACACACACACACAGATTGAAGGCTCAGTGCCAGGGCCCTTGGTGGTTGGAGGCTTATGAAAGGGTCGGACTGACGAGAGGTTGCCAAGTGTACGGCAATAAGCGTAGCAGCCAAGCTAACGAGAGTCAGAACCTCTGACACACACACACACACATGCACACACACGCACACGCACACTGAGACTGTACTGTCAGGCTTTCAAGCTCTCTCAGTGGTCGCCGCCAGTGGCAGACTCGAGAAAATCTGTGTGTGAGACAGAGAGTTCAGTACATCAGGGTGTGGACAGAGGCTTTTGTTTATTGGCAAATGTGACAATAAAGCACGAGAGGATATTGATCTTCAATCGGATGCAGATCGATTTAACTTGTCATCCTGTGTGTGTGTGTGTGTGTGCGTGTGTGTGTGTGTGTGGATCAGCAGCAGTCCATTCAAAGAATATTACTTTACACGCGTTTGCTTCTTTCTCCTTGCGACATTCATTATATCAGCCCCTCCTCTTGGTGTCTTCCTTTTCTCCTCTCATGTTTGCTTCTTCATCCTCCTCCTCTTCCTCTCCCTCGTCCCTTTCTCTCTTTAGAATAGTGAGAAACCTTGGGAGGGTCTGGCCTGTTATCTGTTGTCACGTTGTTTTGTTTCACTGTAGATTTCAAGCACTCTTCAGCAGCTGCTGAGACAAACGCACAAAAGAGGGTGCAGGGTCCTTTTCCTTCACATAGATGTATTTCTTTACCTTGGCGTATGCAACATACTGCATATACTGTATATGAGTTGGTTTGATAAATGCAACAGCAGATCTGTTATAATCCAAGAATGAGGAAAATAACCTTGAGATTTTGGGTGCTTTTCAACATTGGACACTTTCTTAGAATTGAGCTTGAAAGCGTTTAAAGTGTTACTGTATCTAAACACCAGAAATGCCGAGCATTTTTCAGCAAACGTGATTGATTCATCCTTAATTAAAACCGGTGCAGTGCGCCTTAAAGGTGGCAAAACACGAGTGTACTCATAGAAAACAAAATGCAGTATTTCTTGAGACAACTTTTCTTTCCTTTTCAACAACTTTTATCCTTTGGGGTTGAATAAAAATCTCACTCTTAAAGATTCCCGCACTATCATAGGTGTTATTTCAATCAACGTTTCATAGCAGCAACAGTGTGACAGTTTCTCAGTTAAAATGCTACTTTCTGTGGAGAATTTAGTATTTCTTTGCTTTTTGTAGATAGGTTTCTCCCTATATGACTGTTAAACATCAGTGTAAAATGGCGTCTCTGAAGCTCTGGCTGTTAAATTCTGAAGCAGAGACACCAAATCCTGACGTTTATACTGTTGAATCTCCAGATTTGCTGCTATCAAACCCCACTGTGGCTGCGCTGGAAATATAACGACATCCTAAAATTTATGTTTGGCCCCGTTATCCATGAGAATACCAGAAATATGCCAAGTAGCAAAACCTGCCCAGAAAAGCAAGGCACGTTTCCAGCACTTGTTTTTTTTATTTTTTATAAAACAGTGTTTAAGTGTTTTTGAGTGGATTTTCCCCTCAGCAAATCACATTACAGTCAATCATGAATAAACTAAAGCAGATTTTGCTCACTGTAAGTACAGCTGGCTGTATTAGCATGAATAGAAACTCATAATTCGGATTCTTATTACCTTGGATTGTCAACATCGGAGGATTCACTGCCTGTGTGTTGACACACTTTTCCAGTCATGATGCCAACTGGGAAAAATGTGAGGCATACGAACACATTTTCTACTTTAATTACTACTGCGGAGACTGAATGGAGCTGTTTTCTCAGTCAGCAGCTTGTATTTATAGTAAATAACATACGCACATATATTAATAAACTGCTCGTAATCATGATGTCACTTGGGTCAGAGTTGAATTTTTTGACGGATCCGTTGATTAGAAAATCAAACGCACTGATAAGTAGAGCTTATGTAATGTTTGCTTTTTAGCTCACTCACTATTTCTGGGATATATCTCATCTGTTGTGGCTCAGGCGGTGCGTTCATCATTCGGTGTTTCTGCTAAGAGCTACGGGAAGCTTTAGAGAGGATGCAGCGGCGACAGATGGAAAGGGAATGTGCGGATCGGGATAAAACAAAGGCGGAAACAGAGGGCAGGAAGAAAAGAGAGGAGAGGAGGAAAAAGAAAAACATTGATAGAAATAAGGTTTACGTTAGCGGCTGGCCTCCGAGATGATTTTCCATATCAGCAGGCCAGAGGGATTGGGCAAATATGATTTTTCTCCTCAACCCGCCAACAGAAAACAGACATAGAGGGGTCGACAGGAAAGAGGGGACGGGAGGAAAAAGAGATGAGTAAATGGAAAAAAAAAAAAAAAAAGACGGCGGAAGGGTGGAGATCTGAGAGGGTGAGAGATTAAGGAGCAGCTGTGCTGAGAAAGTCACCAAGGAATGCCGAATATTTACATCATTAAACTTACTTATCAATATCACTATTGTTTGAAATCAGTGGAACTCAATTTTTTTTAAATGTCTTCTATAATACAAGTTAACTTTTATGGCCCTTGGAGACTCTTCAAGATGCCTCGTGTAATTTCAAAAATGCATGGCTGCTCAGCTGGAAACCAGCCCCCCCACCCCCACCCCCACCCCCACCCCCCAATGTCTGTTGTAGTAGATGAGGTACGGTGAGCAGCGATTGTGTCTCTATTTGTCGCTATATGTATGTGTGAGCATCTGAACTGCCAGGGGGGGCCTTGGGAAACCAGAGTCTTATATGAGCTGCGTTTTATTATGACTGGCTGAAAGACCACTGATCTACAGTTGTACAAGAAAAGATTTGGAGGGAGGGAGGGGGGAGAAAAGAAAAAAAAAAAACACTGTAAAAATATCCTGTCTGAGAACGGGTGAGGGAGAGAGCGAGAGAGAGACAGAAAATAAATGTCTAGAAGGGAAAGTTTCTTCTTGCTCCAAATTTATTATGACTGCAGAGAGTGAAAATATCAAGCGCAAAAGATGGAGGGATTTCTACTTTTAAATTGTCTTCATCTGTGTGTGTGCGTGTGTGTGTGTGTGTGTGTGTTTGTTTCGATTCTTCAGATCCAGCTGTATAAATAGACACACACACGTCTTTCTGATTTGTCTCCTAATACACACCGCTGCTCCATCTCCCTCTTGATTTATCCCATGCCCTCGTTCTACTGTGTGTGCGCGAGCGTGCATGCGTGTGCGTGCGTGGCCGTGCGTGACAGATTGGCAGACAGTTGAAGGCACTTGTGGTTGTGGTTGTTAGGGCGTCGGGTCGTGGTTGAGGTGAGGGTACTGTACATGTACGTGTGTGTGTGTTCGTGTGTGTGTTCATGTGTGTGTTTGTGTGTGTGTGTGTGTTTGATTCCAATATGGACTGTTGTGGTTGTGGTAATTGTCTCTGATGCGAGGCAGCATTTATGGGTAACGACCCAACTCTCTCTCTGTCTCTCTCTCTCTCTCTGTCTCTCTCTCTCTCTCTCTCTCTCTCTCTCTCTCTGTCTCTCTCTCTCTCTCTCTCTCTCTCTCTCTCTCTCTCTCTCTGTCTCTCTCTCTCTCTCTCTCTGTCTCTCTCTCTCTCTCTCTCTGTCTCTCTCTCTCTCTCTCTGTCTCTCTCTCTCTCTCTCTCTCTCTCTGTCTCTGTTTCTCTCTCTGTCTCTCTCTCTCTCTCTGTCTCTCTCTCTCTGTCTTTCTCTCTCTCTCTTTCTCTCTCTCTCTCCATCCAGTGACTAATTACCTGATTCCCCACGGATTTGTTTCTTCCTTCCCCTACAACTGTTCGGGTTGTTCCACTAAATGAGAGCATGCTGATAAGTGGAAATACATTCAAACTGAGCCAAACTGAGCCGAGCTTGTTCGCTCAGTTTGCAGAAACTGTAACAGGATGAGACTGAACATGTGAGCTCGCCCTTTCCCCCGTCTGAGGAGTGGAATTAGGTTTTTACTCCTAGTTCCAAACTGCTTTTTTTTTTCTTTTAATATGATTGGTCAAATCTTTAACAGGGTGTAACCAAGAGCAGATTTGTGTTTAAGTATAAGTGCGGAGACATGTTGAAAAGACACCCGTGTGCTGAGAATCAACAAAAGATGCTATTATTTCTACTAGTTTCCAACACGTTTCAAGTTTCCGCTGCATTTCCTCTTTGTCCATTGTTATGTTTAATTGCCATTCACACGGATCATAGGCTATAGAAAACCTGGATGTAGCATCTGTTGGGGAAGCTTGGTGTTGGGGTTATCGACATCTTTGTTAGTAACGTTCAAACCAGAAAGTCTGAATTTGTGGAGGACAAGTAGGCTAAAGTATGTACATCTATGAATGGTAAATGGTAAATGGAGTGCATTTATATCGCGCTTTTCTAGTCTGAGCGACCACTCAAAGCGCTTTACAACACAAGGCAGCATTCACCCATTCATACACACAGTCATACACTGGCAGCAGAGGCGACCATACAAGGTGCCACCTGCAAATCAGGAGTGATAAACATTCACATGCACACACTCGCCCAAGGACACATCGACGTGTAGACTGCAGGGGTCAGCGCGAGCCACCGATGTTCTGATTAGTGGACGATCGCGCCTCCTCCTGAGCCACAGCCGCCCCCGACGTTTAGCACTACAGCTAAATCAAACGATCAACTCGTTTAAACCCGCAGGTCAATGACATTTGGCTCCTCTGAGAGTCTCTGACACCCTTAAGCATCATTCCAGTTGAGGCAGCAACCTACAAAGAGGACGTTCAGACCGAAAGCCCCAAATTCCAAACCAAAGAGGCTGCGATCCAGAATTTCCAGTTAGATCAACAGATCAATTAGTTTTAATACTTTGGAGATGTGGTTTACAACAGTGCAGAGTTATCACGGCAATCATTTTATCTTTCATCACAACAATCGTGAGGTAAACTGGGAAAAATGGTGTTCGCGTTTCAAAGTGATCTACCAAGACTGTGCGATTGCACGTATTTGTTGGCAACTGCAGCGCCTTGGCTGATGACATTGTGTTGATTCTTTTTGCCAGACAACCCTGCTTTTTTTTTTTTTTTTTTTTTTTTGTGTGTTGGCAAAGACTGGCTTCATTCAAATGAATGGGGGTGCAGCATTTTTTTTTCATAGAAGGCTTAAGTCGATCTGAAAGCGACTAGAGGGACTTTTCAATTGCAGCCAACACGGTACACTCCCAATGAGGATTTAAAATATCTCCACCAGAACAGAGTTTCTAAGGGAAATTAGCGAGATGAGGTGTGTCTGCTACTCCAGTACATTAGAGGCATTTTAGGAAGTACAGCTTCCACATGGCCTTCAACGCTCAGCCACCGTGATTCATCTCTTCATGCTGACGCTGATTACGACCGGCATCAAAATGAAGACAACAGTCTCAGGTGAAAATCATCAACGGTGACATGTTCTTATTTGAGCGTACGAACTCAACTTGAATGTCAGTCACGTGTCTCAGGCCCGAGTTTATACATATCCGGATCAGAATTGAGAAAAGAAAAAGTCACCTTGAAGTTTTTTTCCTGATCATAACTAAAAAAAAAAAAAAAAAAAAAAAAAAAATCAAAAAATTTTTTCCTGGATAAAAAAAAAAAAAAAAAAAAAAAAATGAAAGAAAATCAGATATGTGTCACATGTGTGGAGAACAAATGATCAGAATTGGGACACTTGGAGCTGCAGTGTGAATGTAGCTTAAAGGGATTCATTTCTCTAGGGCTGGTCATGAAATTTCTTTTCTTTTTTTTACCGCACTACTAATACCATCCAGATCTGCCGTGTCTGACTTTTTACTTGCTCGAAAGAGAAATATAGGACCTCGAACTCTTTCTGGGTTCTTGGTCCTGAAATGTTTATATTTAAGTGGCATTATATTGACATGATAATGTGGGGAAATGTGTTTCACCGCTGCTATGTTTTGTATGATTGCCATGTCCAGTTTTATTTCTCAATGGCGGCGGCGTGTTTGCGAGCAACAAGTGACACATACATGCGGGCACGGATGTAAAATCACCGGCATTGTGAGAGGATTTAAAAGGAGACGTTCATGAAGCATTTTCAAGTGCGTGTGAAAATCTGAGAAGTGTAGAAAACATGAAACATTTCATATCTCCTTCTCTAGGATGTTTGACTGCACATTTACTCTTTTCTCACTTCTTCTAACAGACATACTTAAGACCTTCTAAATACTTCTTCTGTGGTGCTGCTTACTCATTGACACCTCAGTAGAACGCCCCTCCCCCGTCCCCCCGTCCCCCCTGCTAGAGTCTAATGTGATCAGCGAGCACCTCTCTAACCTCCAGCCTCTGTGTCTCTCAGGTGCTTCCTTCATGGGTTCCTTCCTGGCCAGCAGTCTGGGGTCGCCGCCCTCCCACCCTCCTCACCCGTCGGGACCTGCTGCCTCCCCCTCATCCCCCTCCTACAGGCATGGACCCCATTCGAGCGCTTCCCCTATCTGGTTCCCCCATTCACATGAAGGTAAGAGACACACACACATATGCAGGAGGCAGCCCAGAGTGCTTGGGTCTCCGGTTAATCCAGGGTCTTGGTTTGGGATTAGATCGAGATGGAGCCATTAAGTGGTTTAACCAACACTGAGCTGAGGCCAAACACGCGCAGCAGCAATGCCTCAGATGATGCTACTTATAGAAACACACACACATACACACACACACACACACACACGACTCTCCTCTGGCTCTGTATAACAGCGAGCATGTGGCTTTGTGTTTGTGGCGGTTTTCTAGTTCAGAGCTGGAGCACCGTGACGCTTTCAAAAATGGTGCACGAGCGAAGCTCTTCCTCTTCCTCTTGCCACATAAACAGACAAACAAACACACACATCTTCATGCAGTAGAAATAACATCAGAATCGGCTGTAATACAATACACTTCAGCCTCCTTTCACTCACTCATCTCTCAGCCCCCTGCTCTCTTTTAGGGGTGAGTTTTAAGTTTCATGAGCTCCTACACTGCTCCCCCCCCCACCCTCACACACACACACACACACACGCTGAAACTTACCCCCATTTCCACCATCCTCTCCCACCCTCACAGCCCCCTCCCCCTCCGACCGCAACCCCACCCTCAGGGCCCCTTCTGGGCTAACCGACCTCCAACGGCCACCTTCCTGATCAGACACACACACGCACACAAAGTAATGTGCGCATCCACTTGCATCGTGTCCTCTTTCGACTGTTAACCGTTTGTGGTCAAAGAGTGAGCCCGACTTAGTTATCTGTCCTTTTCAGGTATGTGTGTGTGTGTGTGTGTGTGTGTGTGTGAGAAGATTTGACAGCGAGATGGGTTGAAACAGATAACCTAAAAAAAAAAAGAGAAAAGGCTTCAACAGAAAGACAGCTTCCGCCACAGGCTGTGTTTCTCGAATAACAGTGAAAACAGTCAGAATCCGAATTTCACGTTTCGCCAGTTTTTCACAAAATGCGAGCGAGTAAGCGACAACACCCAGTTTTGTCGCCTTGGGAAAGTATTTGACGTCTCCAAACATGTTTGCCAAAGAATTAAACGGGAACCCAGTCAGCTTTCGGCGCAGACGGTAACTTTATGTGTTTTTTTTTCTTCGATATCATACAAAGTGAAGCTCTTTAACCAGTTCTGTGAACGCTGCACTTTGACACGCCACAGCGGGAAAATCCCAGGTGTGATCAATAACATTAATTAGGACTGCATTCCTTTCAGGTGAGCCACATCCTGGTATTGTGCGTGCTGACTCGTTAGTGTTATTAGTCACGGCAAAAATGTCTGCTGTGAAAAAGCTCTTCTGACTTATTTTACAGCATGATCGAATAGTCTCCCTGCAACAGTTTGTAGATGCAAAACGTTGGTGCAATCAAGGAAATTCCACCGATTTAGAGGTAATTCCTTTTTTGTATCATCATATCAACTTTTAACTGCTCTGTGCCGGAGGAGCAAGAGAACCAACTTTATTTTTTTGTATTATTTCCCTCCTATGTGTTTTAACATGTCACATCCTGTTCGTGAAGAAGCGTACACACCAGAATTTAATTTGGGCTAATAAGTCGAACACACTGCCTCTCAGTCCTGGAGACGGGGACACTTCTGCACTGCGGCCAAAATGTGTGATTTAAGCTCATACGACGAACTCATAAGAGCTGTGCTTTTACATAGAAATCTCTCCTGATGCAGCTTTAAAGCTTCAAAGGAGACAAGAGTTTTGTTTGTACAACTGCCTCATTTGCAGCTCGTCGAGCGATAAATAGCAACAGTTAAGCCTCGAAAATGAGCACTAATGTCGCCCGGAGTGACTGTGTTAAATCAGATTCATAGAAAGAGTCGGAGGCAGGACTTCAACGTGAACACGAGAGAGCAGCGGCGGTGAAAAGAGAGCAAGAATGTGTGTCTGTGTGTGTGTCTGTCTGTGTGTGTGTGTGGAGGGAGAATGTGTGCGCCTATCAGAAAGATTTTGTGTCTGTGTGGCTCGGCTTTGATGTCTGAACACACACACTCTCATGCACGAACACGTGCACGCACACTACAAATGATTGTTTTTAAGAATTCAAGCCAGGGAGCTCCGGTAGGCGGTCTGCCAGCTGGCCACGGTCCAGAGAGTGGAGTGTAGCCAGCGCAGAGCGAAGAAACCTGGCCGATGTACACACAACACACACACACACACACACACACACACACACGGCTATCCTCGCGCTCTCCCTCTCCCACACCTGTCCTTGTTTTTTGTCCCCTCTCTCATGTGCTCTCGCTCCTCTCCTTACCTCCCTTTCCACTTTCCTCTCATCTCAGCCATCTCAAAGCTCTCCACTTCCCTTTCACTTCCTCCTTCATCTTCCATCCCCCCTCACACACACACAACCTCCACAACACACACACACACACTCCCCTCTCCATACGCCTCACAGCAGCACCAGATTGGGGGCTTTTCATATTGACAGCCCTGTTCTTCTGTGTCTCTTTTACTTTTACTGTCCTTACATCGTTCGTTCAATCGCTCACCTCCTCTATCCCTTCTTCTTTTCCTTTCTTCCTCCCCCTTCCGTTTTTCCCACCGTGTCCCTCTGCCGTCTTTGTTCCCCTCTTCTTCTTTCTCATCTCCCCTCCCTCCCTCCCTCCTGAGTTTTATCACTCATCATTACCCGGGGGATTGGCTTTAGATGGCTGATAGAGCCTTTTGGCTAATTGTCGCCATTTAGATTCACTGGTTGTTAACCAGTCAGAGTAATCACACACACACACACACACACACACACACACACACACACACAGAGGGACAGACAGTGGAGTGTACACAGAGTCATGCATTTACATTGCAGCATGAACACGCAGACACACACACATGCTGGGAGCAGTGAGGGGGTGTTGGTGGTTTTGCAGTGCGACTGTGGAATGCGTAGGATGAGTTTTTATGGAGTGCTGTTTACTTTGGCCACCACCGTTAAACTTTTAACGGCTGCCAATTAACGGGCCGGCAAGGACACTCTGTGGGGCATGAAACCAGCTGCTGGAAAGCACACAGACACACAAACACACACACATACACACACACACACACACACACACACACAATCCAAGCCTTTTGGCCCCATCACGTGGAGTTGTGTGCCTCCTGTGTGTGTGTTTGTGTACTTGTGTATGTGCATGGGCTTGTGGTGATTTTGCTGTTTTTTTCCCCCCAATAACACCCCTCCTCAACGACCACGACAACCCCACACACACATGCACGCCGACCCTCACCCATCCCTTCACCCATCCGCCCCCACCGACACAAACCACCACAAAGACCTCCTCCATCGTACGATACAGTTCAACGTCCTTGAAGACGAGGAACAGAGTGGAACGACCATTCACCTCCCAGTGACCTCCTGGGAGGACTATGTGTGTGTTTTAAGGAGGGGCGGGTGGGGGGGGGGGGGGGTTGCGATGCTTCATACTATTTGTCTTGGGTTTGGCAAAAATGTGTTTTGTAGAAGAACAAATTCCATCCAGTTAAATGCTGCAAAACACTTGGCAGTAGCTGTCTGCTGTGGTTTTTGTCACCACTTTGTCCACTGTAAATAATGTCAAGTCATGTGGCGTGTTTGTGCAAAAAGTGCATTTATGGTGAAAGTAGCACTAACTGGCCATATTTTTTCTGTGTTTTCCTCAAAATGGCCCCATTTCATGATAGATTGTAGAGATAAACTGTTTGTTTAGAGGGCTGCTGAATGTCAACGCTGCGGAGAGACATCAATTCTTTCTCCCTCTCCCTCCCTCTGACAGGGTACCCCAGCTATTCAGGAAGTCTTGCTTCTCCTTTTCTCCCCATGAGTCCCCTGGATCACCATAGCAACGGTCTCTATGGACAGCACCGCTTCTATGAAACTCAAAAAGGTAGGTGTTGGTGTGTGTGACAAAGTAGCTTTATATATATACTTCCTCCAAACTGCTTAATCAGCACTCAACACAGGAGTAAGAACAGCTGCTAACGCAGGGGACTAGTTTTTCAAGTTAGCAATTTTTCACAAATTTTGATATTGTAATTTTAATAAAACTGTATGAGACTTAGGGGTGTCGCAATTTACTGCTATAGATCATAACCGTGACATTTAAAAAATGAAATACCTTAATTAAATAAATGTAAATAATCGAGATCCTCTGAAATGGTTACAAATTCTCCCTCCATCTCCCTACACTCGTATTTTTTGAGTATAAGTCATTTGCCGAAAATGAGACAAAATACACAATACACAAAATTAAATATGAATTTTTCGCATTTCTATTTCAAATTTTATATAGATATTGCAATAATATCGTTCGTTGTGCAGTGAAAATCTGATATTGTGACAGCCCTAATGAGAGGCAATGTTTTTAACTTTCAACGTTTTAGCCAACATTTCTCACTAGATTTCTAGAAACCTTCAACTTTAATGATTTTAATTCTTCTCTCTCCAGATCACTTCTACCTGAGAGGCCTTCCTCCCCAGCCCCCTCTGCTCTCCACCAGTCACAGCCTTCCTCCGCTGTCCAGGACTGCTCCAGGCCACCCACTCGGCTCTTGCAGCCGAGAGACGGACAATGGGGGAGGAGGCGGGAAGAGCACCAAGGATGTGGGTGAGAAAGGAGTTTCATCTGTGTCGAAGGTGAAGGAGCGATCCAGCAGCAAAGAGCGGCACCAGGAGAGCAAAGACAAACAACATCAGCTTCATCATCACCATTCTCATCAGACAAACCTTGCAACCACTCCGTCCGGCCACCACCACCAAGCTTACCCCCACCCTCACCATGCCCTCCTTCCTCACCTCACACCGCAGGGCAGGGAGGAGGACCACAGACACCCTTTGGAGCGACACAAGGAGTACAGAGACAGTGACTCGGGCAGTCAGGAGACAAAACATATGAGTGCCTGTAAACTGTCCAGTGGTTCGATAGCAGAGACTGGCTCTGGAGGAAGGGAAAGAGCCCTGAGCAGCTGCAGTGGTGGTGGGGTGGGTAGACCTCCATCTGGAGGAGGCAGACGGTGCTCCAAGGATGGACCCATAAATGGGGAGATGAGGATCAGCGAATCCTCAGCTTCTTCCAATGAATGTATGAGAAGAGGTGCGGCTGCAGCAACAGCCATCTTGGCACCTCCAAACCCCCACTCCGTGGCCTCCTACTCCATGCCTCCTCCTCCCCCTCCGCCACCTCCTCCTCATGCTTTGCACATGGGCTCCACAGTGGCAGGAGGGTGGCTACATCATGCACATCACCACCCCCATCCTGAGTTTTACTGTCCCCCAGCCCCTCTTACACTGACGCCCTCCAAAGATCCAGCATCCACCCCTGGAGGGTCTGGCAGGGAGGCAAAAGTAATTGGCCCAACTTACGTGCCCTCAGTTGGGCCACTGGGAGAACTGGCAGCCACTGACTGTCGTGGAGCAGGAGGAGGGGGGAGAAAGTCCGATGACAAGAGTGGAGAAGGATCTTTTGAAAGTCCTTCTCATCACCCCAGTCGACTTAGTAGTTGCCAAAAGAAGGACAAATCCCAGCCACACCAGCAGCAGCTGGGATATGGCAAGGCTGACAAACCTCCTGACTGGAGCCACCAGACACAGCACTTCCACAAATCCAGCTCCAACGTGAGCTCTCAGCCCGAGCTGCGGTCCTGCAGCCTGGACACATCTTCATCCTTCAGAGACGTAGAGGTTGTGGACGATGTTTACCGGCCCTCACTCCCACTCGAGGCCCAGGGGACACATCTTGGTGCTGGACACGGCACATCCAGGAATGGCCCCAACACCAGCACTCCTCCCTTCAGGGACTGTTCCCAACCAGGCCCACATCCTGATGGGAGGGTGGGGTCAGGGGCAGCATCACAGAGGGAGGGACAAAAGGTTGCAAGAATACGGCACCAGCAGCACAGTAGTCACGGGGCAAGTACAGAAGAGAGGGGAAGAGACGGAGGTCAGACAGCACCTTCCTGGGGGGCTCGAGGGGGCTACCAAGAGGACCAGAGAAAGGGCTCCCATCATGCAACAGTTGGTAACGGTGAAGTAAGAGGACTCAGCACCAGAGCTCCAAACACTGACCACAACCAGCCCCATTCTCAAGCACCTCCACCTCTATCCCGCTCCTCATCGCACAACACTGAGGGTGAGGGCAGTGCTATGAAGAACCTAATGAACTACAGCTCCCAGCAGCCTTTGCTGCTGCCACAGCGGGGGCCCTTTGGAGGTCTGGGCTGCCTCAAGCAGGGTGGAGAGAGATCAGAGAAGGGAGACAGAGGAGGAGCTAAAAGTAACACCTCCCTGCAAGACCCTCCCAAACAGTCGCTCCCTCCTCGCCGAGGCTCCACTAACGAGGGCGATAGAGGGGACAGAGGTGGAAAGGAGGCAGGGGAGGCAGGTGAGGGGGAGGTGCGACAGCCTCCGGTGGGTATTGCGGTTGCGGTAGCCAGGCCCCCCCATCGTTCCCCAGACAACACCCCTGGACACAGCAGACAGGGCAGGGTGCTGCCCAGCATGAAAGGTCAGACATCATTAATGCTCCTTGCACTGAAAGTCAATTTATGCTATTTCTGTGCTCTGGGCTACATTAAGGGAAAAATCCATTTGAGCACAGCCATTGGTGTTGTACAGTATCTTACATTAGTTGGTCCTTTATGACGTTTACTGGGGACTTATTTACGTGATTAACTGGCCAAACAATGGCAACTTTGCAGAGAAGCTTTAAGCATGTCAGACCTTGTGACTCAAACAGCTTCTGCCAATACTCACCACTTTGCACATTCAGGGAGAAATTCATTGTAAATGCAGAGATTCTGATTTCAGCATGGGCAGTGGATATCAAAACACACAAACATCACTTTTTGTCATAGTTATGTATGAGGCTTATTGAGGGGTACACTGTCCTCGCTGTGTTTTCAGACGTACGAGTGTTTGAAACATTGTCATCTAATGATATCTTTGATGTTGCTATGATTGTATTTACAACTCAGGAGTATCACGCTCTATGTATCCTCTTGGTCGGGAGGCAGAGGAGAGGAAGAGGATGACAGAGGAGCAGATCAACCTTCATCACCTGGACAGAGAAATGATCATGAGGTACGCTTAATTCATAAACACCAACACATACGAACACACACTCATAGACACCCACATGCACCCGGCAGCATCTATTCATTTTTTCCTCTCATCTGATAAGCTGCAGTTCTTTTATTCTCTCGGCTTCTCTCTCCCAGTCTGAGTTCTCTTTTCTCTCATCCTCTCACTCCATTTACTCTTCTCACCCTTTGATGTGGTATTTCTGTACCCCCTCACTCTCTCCCTCTCTCCCCCTCTCTCTCTCTTTCTCTCTAAGATGAGATGTGGTGCATTAATGTTACAGGGACTAATACGGATGTCTCTGAAGTATCAGGCTCTTATTATGTAGTCATATTAAGGGAAGAAAACATATAATGAGAACTCATAGACCAGGCACAAGATGATGGCTGTTCCTGTTGCCGTCACATTTCCTTTTCTTGATGATTATAATGGTAGTAGTAGTAATGAAGATGACAAGGATGAATATAATGATCATAATGATGCTGATGATGATGGTGACAATAAGAGGGATAATCAAGATAATGACAAAGTTCATCCCGCCACGACAGGGAAAACAAGGATCGTGTGGAGTTCGCCAGGATACACCCTTCCAGTAGTTGCCACGGTGACCTGACCTCTCACCTCTTGGTTCCCGGAGGGGCCAGTAGGTTAGGGGCGGACCCTGCCGCACATGCTCATCCAGCGCACCACCACTGGATGCAAAGGACAGGAAGTCCCTCCCTCTGGATGGGACATTCATACAGTGAGTAGAGTGGAGGGGCAGCACAGGAGGTTTTTATGGCCAGCGAGCACATTTTATACATAGAACCTGGTCTGTACTGTAAATATTTTCAACATCAATATGTTTTTTTTTGTTTTATTGAGAACAGTGTGGGTGGTATGTTGGACGTTCTTTGGATTTCATATTGAATAATGTTTTTTTTTTTTGTGTTTTGATCAACCATGGTGCCATTGTTGATAATGATGAATCCAGAGGTCTTTTATCTATTTCTTCGAAAATGTTTTCTTGGGAAAAACTTATGTGTTTAAAACATTAAATGTAAAAAAACTTTTATTGATGGGCTTAACAATTGCATCATATAAATGAGCTACAAAGACTAGCAAACTAACTCACTGCGCCACATTCATCCTGTCAGCGTCAGAAGTAAAGAGCACCAGCGAGTCTTTGTTTGTTGTTGAGTGTGTCCTAAGATTTAATCCCTTTTCTAAGCACACCATTATCTTTTTGGGGTAGTAAAATAAGTATTTAAATGTTGTCCTCATTTGTTACGTGTGTATCGTTATTCCAGGTCTGAGCCACGTGGGAATGAGCCCCGGCTTCCCACCAGGTCTGCCCAGCCCTCTGCAGCCCGTCCTGGGGTCGCTCACCCAAGACCCCAACTCCCCGCTGGTGGTCCTTCCTACAGAACCCGGGCCCCATCATCACCTCGGTAAGCTAAGCATCCTTTTTACAACAGCACACACTTACATCCAGCAGAGCCCATATACATTGCTGTCTACCCGTACTTACTGCCCCCTACCTCCCTCCGTCTCTCCATTTGTACCATCGGAGCCGCTGCCATTTCTCTCCCAGAGTTTTAGTATCATTGGCTAATCATAATATAATGCTCAACTAAGTCCCTCTGTCAGTGGGACCGTGTTTTATAGCTTCGTTAATGGGAGCAGCTATTCCATTGCCGCCCTCTGCATGTGCCAAGCGTTATGCAAACCATTTTAACTGGCGTTCATCTCTTTCGTGGTGGAGCACTGGACCTTGTGTGTGTGTGTGTGTGTGTGTGTGTGTGTCTGCGTGTGTGTGTGTGTGTGTGTGTGTGTGTGTGTGTGTGTGTGTGTGTGTGTGGACATCTAAAGTTAGTTGTGCTCATGTCTGGAACAACATGAGACATTGCTCGGTGTTAGGGGTTGGGCTGTACATCTCAGCAATTGCGAGAGAGAAAAGAGTGTGTGTGTGTGTGTGTGTGTGTGTGTGTGTGTGTGTGTG
>CALSCE010000091.1:17462534-17473182 GCA_943593645.1 Bovichtus variegatus
GTGTGTGTGTGTGTGTGTGTGTGTGTGTGTGTGTGTGTGTGTGTGTGTGTGTGTGTGTGTGTGTGTGTGTGTGTGTGTGTGTGTGTGTGTGTGTGTGTGTGTGTGTGTGTGTGTGTGTGTGTGTGTGTGTGTGTGTGTGTGTGTGCGCGTCAACGCTGCTTTGCAAACAGGCTGTGAAATTTAATTATCTCCCGCCTCCCTTGCCTCGCTCCGTGGGAGTTCCTGCAGAGAGGGGAAGTGCATCCACTGAACCCTTCCCCTGGGAAACATTAGCCCACTCAGGCTAATCTCACAGAACAAAGGTTCCCAGCGACAAGGCAGCCAAGGAGGGATGTGTGCATGTGTGGGTGTGCATGTACAAGTGTGTGTGTATCTTAATTCATATGGGCCCAGGGTGGGGCTTTGAAGAAAATGTGTGTTTCCCTGAATAAAAAAACAGCATCATTAGAAATAGACAGAGCTAAAGGAGGTGAATGGAGGATGTGAAGCATTCATTCATTGATTGTGTCTGAGGCCAACATGCCGCTCATACAGGTCACAGTTGTTACATCTTTTAGTTCCACATATTCAAAAGAGCATTTTCTCTCTATGACTTTCCTGCAACACTGCAGCCACGAACACATTTCTGTCCCGACTATTTTGTTTCTTATTCATTCAAAAATAATTTAATGGTGTGAGTTTGCCATCAGGAATGTCTTCTTTTTTTTTTTGTACCAATTTCCTATTATTCAAATCAAACCAAATGGTCTCATTTCTCTTTCTCTCTGTGTCCTACTGCAGACGTTTTGGAGCAGTCCGGTCTGTGGCCCCCTGTGTACGGAGGTAGAGGCCCTCCTTCTCACCTGCAGCATCACCCCGTCTACTCCCGCTCCTCATTCCTACGGCAACAGGAGCTGTACGCCCTACAGCATCAGCACCAGCAGCAGCAGCGAGCCATGGAGCACATGCAGCGCCACTCCTTAGGACAGGTAACTAATACTAATGCAACCCGTTTAATATAATACAATTAATGTCAAATATAACACATTTGTCTAAACTTGTAAAATGCTGTTAACATATTATTGTGCATATTATTCTGCAATTGTGGATAAATGAGAATAAGAAAGTGTGAATATATTGTGAACTTGTGCAAAAGTTGATCTTCCTTTTTGGAGAAGTCAGGACTAATATACTGTACATACAGCGCCACTCTCTCAGTACATATTTCTCAACACTAAAAGAAAAAGCATATGCAAAGTCACAATCAGCACTAATTATTTAGGTCAATGACTTCCTCTTTTTGGAAGTGTAGGCATGGTGCTTTTGCACTCTCACATTGCCAGAGCATTTGGTAATCATCTGTCAAAAGATTTTTTAATTGGTATTTCTGTTTATGTGTGTATTGTGTTTAACTACCACTCTTGATATTTATTTTAAGCAAACTGCCTGAGAAATAATGCATCAGGAAAGATGAAGTTTTATATTAAAACACTGAATTGCTGATGGAATTATTTAATCAATTTGAAACACGATGTATTTATGCATTTGCAACATTTCGAAGATTGTTCCCTAAACTACTGTTTTCTTCCTCTCCGCTTCTTCTTCCACAGAGAAAACACGAGGAGCATGCAATCACCATAGAGGACTCTACTCACGAATCTTCTGCATCCAGAACTCCCTCCTCTTTGTCTTCTTCTTCGTCCATCGCCTCCTCTCATATGGCCAAACCCTTCTCCCACACCCCTCCTCCACCCAAGACGCCTACGCCGTCTCCAGGGATGTGTCCCAGCAGCCGCCAGTCGCCCTGCTACCACTCCCCGTCCCGGCGGCCGCACCCACCGAACCCCCTGACACCTGCACCGAGCCCGGCTGCGGCGGCGCCCCGCTCCCCGGCACTCAGCCCCGCTCCTTCACACCTCTCTAAGGGGTTGGAGAGGGGCAGTGACAGAGGAGAGGGACAGCCACCTCAGGACTACCCACAATCCCTAGAGCCAGGTGAGTGTGGAGAAGTCTCTAGGTGGGTTACCCAATGCAATGTCTACAGAGAGTTAGAAACCAGGCAAAGACAGAGATAGAGAGACGTAGTGTGAGTAAAACAAAAGAGAGGGAGAGAGATGGAGAGTGCTGCTGCAGAAATGTAGCACCGGTCTGTGAAGCGTAGAATTCTTTTGATTTCGCAGAAATAGTTTGAAGCATGGCCGATCGCTTGCTCTGTGTGTGTGTCTGTGCATTTTTCTTTCTGTAAAAGCTAAAGAGGGACAGAGGGCGGGTCAGTCATTAAGGTCAGAGAAAGCATATGGGTACTCAGTGTGTGTGTGTGTGTGTGTGTATGTGTGTCTGTGTGACCTGCCAGCATGCGTGACCTGCCAGCGCGCGTGTGTGTGTGTGTCTGAGCTTGCATGTGTGTGTCTGAGCTTGCATGTGTGTCACAAGCGGAAGGTCATCGAGATCTACAGACAGGCCCTCCTTATCCTTCAGGGGTCCTTGAGAAGTACAGGCGGAAGGATATGCATTCATCTGGCTTTGTTGTCAGGGGGGCGGAGGGATACCATCAATAATAAGAGCGCAGGGGTGACAGGGCCGGCGCTGCAATCACAGGAAAACGGCAGGGTGTCATCAATATCCCACATAGATCTATACACTCACTCACTGACACACACACACACACAGTGCATATAATATACACTACTGTACACATACACACGTGAGCACACACACACCCTGTGTTTTCTGCACCCTGCTGTCAGTGTATTATGCCGACTGTAATCATGTACGTCACCCTGTCTGCCTGAACAGAATAGCAATGAATTTAAAAGAGAAAGGGCCTCACTTAAAGATACAGACATTTTCTATTTTCTTTAATTTCTTGTAAATACATTTTATGTTCAGTTTGTCAGATTGTGAAAATGGTTTTGTCCCATTTGACCTTTGCTTTCTGCTCTTTCCTCCAGACCTGCCACCTGTTTACACCTACCCTCCGATCACCATGGGCTACAAGGCCGGGCCCTCGCCTCCCGAAGCTCGATTGGCCGAACAAGCCACGGTGGAGGCGGAGCCGGCAGAGCCCGAATCCAAGTCTCTCCCACATCCGTGCCACATCACCGTAGAAGAAGAAAGGAGGGAAGAAGAGGATGGGAGAGACTGTGAAGTCGTGGAATCCCAGAGTGGAGTTTTAGAAGAGGAGAAGGAAGAAAGGAGGGTGGAAGCGAAAGGATGCTCCGAGGCCTTAAGCAAGATTTCTGGATTGCCACCATGCCCTTCCCCAGCCTTGGTCCCAGATTCAGCCACAGCCACAGGCAAAGCCCTAAAAGTAGAGCTCTCTCTGGGCTACGTGGGCCAGAAGGCCAGCCTGGAGGAGCCCCAAATATCCAAAGAGCAGGAGGATGATAAGGAACATGGAAAAGAGGACATGGAGGAGGATGAGGGTGGGAAAATGGGGCCTGAACCAACAGAATGTACTGTGTTTGGAGAGGAGGAGAAGGAGGAGGATGACAGGGACAAAGATGGAGAGAATGTAGAGGTGGTCGAGGACGAGGAGGAAGAGAAGAGGAGTGGGACCAGTCCAGACGAGGACTTAGTGGAACTAAGGTGTAAATCTCCTGCTCCTTCTCCGTCTTCTGACCCCGTCCTCCCTCCTGCGGCGAGCACAGCCACCCAGCTCCAAGGGGCCTACATGTGGAGCCTGGAGCTCCTGATTGCTGCGGCTCTGTGCGCCACCAGAGATGCCTTGTACCCACCAGTACCTGCTGTCAGGGCCCCAAGCCCGCCACCACACCACGGCATGGAGATACTGGGAGAACTAGCCGAGCTGGAGATCCAGCAGAGGAGCAGGGCGAGCAAAGAGAAAGACACTGAGGGTGAGTTGATTTAAATTTAATTAGTTTTTTCTTTCCAACCGTACTTACGTAAATGGCATTATTTGCTTCTTTCAAAACCACTGAAAGTTTATGAAATATCTGTCAAAAATAAACCAAAAAGGCTTAATTAGGTGTATCCTTTAGGGCTGCAACTAAAGAATATTTTCATTATTGATTAATCGTTTGGTCTATAAAATGTCAGAAAATATTGAAAAAATGTCCAAGATGATGTCTTTAAATTTCTTGTTGTCAGTTTAATAAGATATAAAACAGAAAAGCAGTAAATCTCCATATGTGAGAGGCTGAAAACAGCATTTTCTGTCAATTCTGCATGAAAAACCACGACCAATCGATTATTCATCTAATTGTTGCAACTCTAGTATCCTTTTAATACAATGCGTACAATTTACATCCTCGTGCTGCAGAAGAAGGACCAAAATGCCCATTAAATTAAAACCAAGAAAAATGTAAAAAAAAAAGTTACCCGAGCCTAATTCCTTCTTGCCTACACAATAACACACACTTACAGTGAACCAAAAAAAAAAAGGGTCTGGGAGACGTGTGCAAGCCAGATGTAGAGCCTAGACTCAACACACACACACACACACACACACACACACACACACACACACACACACTACTAGCTGTCTTGCTTCCTTCCTCAGCTTGGACTCTCTGTTCTTGCTCATAGACCATATTTTTCCCTCTGGGAAGGGTGTGTGTTTGGGGGGGACACAGAGATGGACAAACAAGCTGAGCTTCAGACACAAGCCAGGACACATACACACACACACACACACACACACACACACACACACAGACACACTCTGCCCAGTGTGTCCCCCAGGCTCTGGCGTCTTGCTTTGCTAATTAGACCTTTTCCTTTAAAACACTTCTCCTGTAAGCGCTCCTATTTTACTCTCGTCCCTCTGAGAGAAAGTGTTTTTATTTATGCCAGCATCTGTGTGTGTATGTTTGCCCGCATTTGTGTGTGTGCGTGCACGGCGGTGTCTGTGTGTGTGTGTGTGTGTGTAAGCTGTTAAGTAATCCCAGATGAATCCCTGCTCTCCTCCATCAGAGTCTATGTGTCTCTCCACCAGGCTGCCTCCTCCCGCCTCTCCTCCTCCTCCCTCTTTGTTATTCTTCCCCCCTCACCTGCTTCTTCTTTCTCTTTTTTTTTTATTTTATTAAACCAATGTAATCTTGCGTGTAAATCCTGCCTCTGCAAGCCTTGTCGAGAGCATTAATAAGTGTAAAAATCATAAGTCGCTCTGCAGCTGTCTGTGCATGTGTGTGTGTGTGTGCGTGTGTGTGAGATACAGAGTGTGTGAGTGTGCATTTGTTTACATGTGCGCGCACGTGCTTAGCATGTGTAATAGGTGTGAAATCAATAAGTCCTGTCGTGGCGTGGAAAACGTTCCTCCAAATTGCAACACATTTATTTAAAACCCACTCCATCCGCGCTGCATGGAATGTTATTAATACCGCTCATGGCAGTTTTGTCATCCTGAATGTGTTTGGGAGATGAAACCGATCCCAGACAGATGCATTTATGCCGCTCCTCGACGCGGAAGGATATCTCAGCCGTTCGCTGGAGATTGCAATTACAGATTAAGGAATCAAGAGATGCTTTCCCCTCCAGTATAAATTAGCACCATTACTTCTATTTACACATAGATGGAGGAGCTGTTGGTATCATAGTCTTTATTCCTTCACATTTCCTTTATGTTGAAATTTCAGCTCAATAAACTTCTTTAATGGCCCCTAATGAGGACTAGGCCCATATCAACTGTAATGGTTTTTAATTTTCCGCCACTGTTTTTGTTTTTCCCCCTGTGCTTCCTCTTATTACACCCTTCACTCCCTTTAGGGACACAATGTGGTGTTATTGCTGTGCAAAGATGTGTGTGTGTGTGTGTGTGTGTGTGTGTGTGTGGTGCACTGTGGGCGGAAGGTATCCATCGATTGTGGCCATCCTCCAGGATACTAAACTAGGCGTGGTGATGTCAGCGGTGATGTCATCCTGTCAGGGTAATCGGAGCGTGCCATTGGCTCAGAGGTCTGACAGATGAGATGGCATTGACCTCTGCGAGCCGGGACAGGACAAAGCAGCTCGTCTCCCTCTCTGAGCATATACCTGTCCTTCTCACATACGTTTGTTCGCACTCTCACAGATGAAGACTCCTTCCTTCCTTCCTTCCTTCCTGCCCTCTTCTCTCTCCTCTGTTTACCGCATTTCTGTCTTCATCTCCCACTCACACTCACACTCTCACACACACTCACACACAGGTTTTTAATAACATCAGATGTCAGTGAATAGGCCGTGCAGCTCCAGTGCACAGACTGAGAGGGATCCAGTAAAACATCTCCTCTCCTCCTTTCCTTGCTATCCTCTCCTCTCCTCTTACCTCCTTCCTCTTCTTCTTCTTCTCCTCTCCTCTCTTCCTTTCCTTTATCTCCTCCTTTCCTACCTTCCTCTCCTCCTCTCCTTTCTGTCTTCTCTTTTCCTCTTCTACTTTCCTTTATCTCTTTCTCTCCTGTCCTATCCTCATCTCCTTCCTCTCTTCTCTTCTCCTCTTCCTCTCTTTCCTCTCCTCTCCTCTCCTCTCCTCTCCTCTCCTCTCCTCCCCTCCCATCTCCTCTCCTCTCCCCTCCTTGAAGGGAAATTGGATTCTGTCCATGTCCATAATGAGGAGATGTAGGAGAATAAATAGATAGCTCAATAAACACTTTGCCTCTTATTGCTTCTCCTCCCCTTTACTCCCCACCCCCTCCCTCCCTTCTTCTCACTGCGTTGCACTTCTCCTCCTCCTCCCTCCTGCCCACCGTTCTCCTTCTCTCCAATTCTGCCTCACACACTGATGCAGTTTGCTAATGTCTGCGCAGCTCAGCAAAAATGTTGTAGGTGCACGTGTGTGTTCAGAATGAGTGTTTGGTTTGTCTAGGTGTGTGAGCGTGTGTGTGTGTGTGTGTGTGTGTGTGTCTGTGTGTGTGTGTGTGTGTGGGCCGTCTCATGAATATTCTGTTTCATCTGCTGGTGCTGTGACAATGACAGAGTTAATGACAGTGACAGATGTAGAGATCGTTCTCTCCCGCTCCCCCTCCTGTGTGTGTGTGTGTGTGTGTGTGTGTGTGTGTGTGTGTGTGTGTGTGTACGATTAAGCAGGAACACCAGTATACATCAAATAAACTACACAGCTAATATCGTAAATATCACCACTTTTCAAGGCACGGTTTCATCGTTCAAGAAATAAATCCGTTGAGCGCACAGCATGTTTTATAACGCTGTGTCAGCCGCTATGTGATGTACCAATCTAAACGGAAAACAATCCGTCTCCGCGCAGGTGAGGACATGCTGACCTTCGACCTCCACAGTCTGGCGACGCTGGCGGCCGCCCGTGCCCTGGAGATGGGGGGAGGGACTGTGGCCGCGGGGGCGGACCGGCAGTGTCCAATCAGGAAGAGGCTCAACCTGCGCAGGAAGTGCAGCTGGACGCCTCGCCATGAGCCGGTGAGGCTTTGCTGAATGCATATTTTGTGTTTATGCATGCAAACATAAATCATTCATGCTTAAAAAAAAAAGGGGGGGGGGGGTGCTGGTGTTGAACAAAGGACACACACCTTATTTGTTTTTTTACTCAGCTTAAAAAACTGTTAAACCCCCAAACATGATGCTGGGAGTGGGTTGTCGTTTTGCTTTTTACATTTTAGGATTTTATCTGATTTTTTTATAGATTTTTGCTTTATTCGAAGCAACTGAATAACTAAGAAATTAGCCTAAAGCACATATTAGTGATGCAAAGATGGACATGAAAATCATCCGTGCAACACTGTAGTGAATGCTTCTGTGTGTCGAGTAATAATAGTCAGACAAATATCATTACCTAAGTAGTGAGGAAATAACTGTTGTGAAGTTGAGTAATCTTTTTTTTTTTTTTTATATGGCTGAATCTTGCAGTTTTGTGCAGAAATGAAAAGGAATACATTTTCACAAAATGGAATTTTAACTAAAATAAATATTTGTAGTACCTTTCCATAATAAGTGAAGGTGACCTGCTTGTGAGGTGGATCAACATTATTCTTTTCTTTAAATATTCCCCGAAGTAAAGCTGGCTACAGCAAATATACAATATACATCTGGTGTTATTTAATTTTTTAACATGTTTAAATGTAATCAAAACATTTTTTTTATATAAATGAATCACAACTGTCTTCAGAAAGCTTCCTCTAAAAACCTTTAAATCACTAAAAGCTTGTCCTCACTTTTGTTTATCCTTGTTATCTATCATCATGTGTACAGATATTTTACATAAGCATTAAATGTCATACATGAATTATTGGAGTGACCAAACTTCGGTTACCAGGAAAATCCATCCAATCATCAACCAACTGGCTACTTCACATATCCAATGACAGTTAACCTCAGATTGTGTTCAGCATTGAAATTCCCCTAATTTGAGTATGTGTGTGTGTGCATGTCTGTGTATCTGTTTGTGTGTGTGTGTGTGTGTCAGGTGTGCCCAGTGAAGGGCTCCATGGAGACGATGGGAGGGGAGGAGCTGGCCATGCGTGTCCAGCTGGCTGAGCTACAGCGCCGCTACAAAGAGAAACAGAGAGAACTGGCCAAGCTACAGAGGAAACACGACCACCAGTGAGCAGAGACAACACACACACACACACACACACACACACAGATTGTCTAGATTGAGTCGTGCATTCCAACATTCACTTTTATGCTGTCATGCTGCATCCTACTGATTCATCAGGACTTGCTGCCTGCTCATACCTAATGCAGTTTGACCTGTAGCCGATACACGTTTCCTCCTGATTTCTCCTGCTGTCCGGCCTGCATCTTTGATCTCTCTCTCTCTCCCTCTCTCTCTCTCTCTCTCTCCTTCCTGTCTTCCTCTCTGCAGGAAAGAGGAGACGTCTCGTAGCCCTGCCCGCCGGGGGCCCGGCCGCCCCCGCAAGCGCAAGTCAACCCCCGGCCCAGCTGCTGCGGAGAACTCCAAAAGACTCAGGTCAGTCCTCTGATATTGCGTCAGTATAATCAGTGTGATTGGCAAGCCCAGCTCATTCATCCTGATTTCTGTTTGTGTTCTTAGTGAAAGGCGCGGCTGATTTTCAAGAAGTTCTTCTTCAGCTGAATTGATTCAAATGCTCTATAGCTGATGATTTGCTTGATTGGGCACTGGAAGGAGCTGCTCACACACACACACACACACAGGCGCGCGCATGCACACACAATGGGTTATGTGATGGGAGCTGTATGCTGATTTTAAATGAGAGAAAGTAATGGAGATGAGACCTTCATTAATCATCATTAATCACTTTTAATCATATTTATCACTTGCATTGATTATGTCCCGATTCCTCGTGAACCTCAAGCATTTATTAATACAGCCGGACAAAGTCCTGATGCACAGTTATTACAGTGATAAACGACTCGACGCCACCCCCACCCGCTGCAACACACAACCACACATTATTTAACACCTTCGACACGCACACTTGGATGCTGACACACATTCCCGCACGCTGCTGCAAACACACACAGCCAGTGTTCAACACTCATAATGATAAATGTGTTTTCTCATGCTGCCCCACCTCTGTTAGCATGTGCACCCCTCGCCTTGATAAAATGATTAGAGAAACTCAGGGTTTGTCACGGTTACCATGATTAGAAAGCGCTAATGAAAATGACAATGAAAGGCTTTAGTCATACATACTGGTGCAACACACACACACACACACACACACACACACACACAACTTGTTTAATTAGTAGCGCTGGTTGCTACGTGCCTGAGCAGCATTTCTGTTGTTACTAACAGGCGATGTATCATTTGTTTACGCTTTCATCTTCTCCAGATAGTTGTGGGTGGAAATGAAACAGCGAGAGGGTTAGAGATAGAGAGGCATTTTCCAAACGCGGCAGACGATCCCTCGCGATACACTCATTGTACACTGTACGGGCAAAAGTGTGTGGACTTCTGAGCATCTATACTGTGATTGTTGAACACGTCATTCACAAACCACAGGCATTAATATACCGCTATAACAGCCTCCATTTCTTTTGCCACACTTTCTCCACAATAACCTAGCTGCAGGGGTTTGCATTAGCTGTACAGTAAAGGCAGGGTATCTTTGAAACAAACTAGTTTGCACGATGTGTCATCCAACCACACCTGAAGCAAAAGTGTTTATAACAATTCTGAAAAAGCCGCACTCGAAGGCGGGGTGAGAGGCCTGCCATTATAGCAAGGTGTGAGACACGATAATCGTTCAAATGGGGATGATAACGCACAAAACGTGATGGCAATTGTTAGAGAGAATAGAAAGCTTGAGAGGGGGAGAAAAGTTTAAACTCAGCTTACTTTCTCACCTCTGCTCATCTGGCCAGCCGCTGTGCAAAGTGGGCGTGATTGTGGTATTGTCAGCTACAGAAATTGTCAGTTTTTGTCAGGTGTGTGTGTGTGTGTGTGTGTGTGTGGGGGGGGGGGGGGGGGGTATCAGCCGCTGTTCAATGATCCGAAAAGCACTGCGTTTAAAGTATACAGAAAGCCTTGACGTCTGACTGACAGACGGCATTCCAGTTCATCCCAAAGGTGTCGGATGGAGTCGGGGTCAGGGCTCTGTGCAAGCCAGTCAAGCTCTTCAACAACAACATTTGGAAAATGATCCTTTTATATACCTGCATTGACACAGGAGAGGCCTCCACACACTCATGTGCAAAGTTGGAAGAACACTATTATCTGCTGTAGTATTTCCCTTAATTGCAACTATCTCTCCTCTCCTCTCCTCTCCTCTCC
>CALSCE010000091.1:17478182-17493901 GCA_943593645.1 Bovichtus variegatus
CTCTCCTCTCCTCTCCTCTCCTCTCCTCTCCTCTCCTCCTCTCCTTCCTCTCCTTCCTCTCCTCTCTCGGGAGTGGAGATGTTGAGAGCCAAACCTTCCCTCTGTGGGAATATAGGATTCACCTGTCTCAGACACCAGCTGCTAACAGAGTGTGTAAGCTGTGTGTGTGAGTGTGTGTGTGTGTGTGTGCTGGCTGCCTGTGGTGTGAGAGAACATGCATACAATGAAGGAATGACAGAGAGAGAGAGGGAGAGGGAGAGAGACAGAGAGAGAGAGAGAGAGGAATGGAGGAGTAGTGTTCAATAGAGGTTAGTGTTTATCGATCGAGCCCTGAAGCTCCGGTCAACGGACAGACTCCCCCGAGACTGCTTCATCTCTCTCTCTGTCTCTTTCCCTTCCCCCACAACTATTCTCCTCCTCCCTCCGTCTCTCTCTGTCTCTTCTCCACTCTCCTTCACACCAGATCATTTTTACCCTTTCATATGGTGATTCAGCAGAGTTTCACATTCGCACGGCTGCTGAATATTTCTGTGTTTGCCGTCGAACTGCGCAGACAGTCGGCAGAGCCTGTCTCTCTTAACTCATCAAAGTTATGAGACAGAGAGGAAGAGTGGGGCGAGAGTGAGACAATGAATGAGCCCATGGGAGAGGGAGGCGAGACCAGAAAGAGGAGAGCAGAGGAAAATCTTCCATGAAAGGGAGGAAATGTGTGATCGGATTGATTCTGTGATCTGTTTTATATATGATAAATTCCCACTTAAGTGTGTCTCCACTATGTTTTTATGTTTTCCAGAGCGGGGCTGGATTTATTGGAGGAAAAAGCCAGGAAGAAAATGTCCAATCACGTCTTCACCAGCCACAGCTCCGCACAGGTCGGTCTCTCCTGGTTCATCCACACACACCGACAACCACTTCCTGCTGCTAATGTTTTTTTTCTTTCCTGGATTTTTCAATTAGCGGAAAGAAATGAGTCAATAATTAGCTTTTCCGCTCCCTGTCTACAGATGAAAGCTCACTGTAAGCACAGAGGTCGACCCAGCGCCCTGAGCTCCAGGCTGGCCAGGCGGGTGACTCAGCTGAAGCAGAAGGCTGCAGCCCAGCGAGGTGCACAGTCGGCAGGCATGCTGCACTGCAGAGGGACCCCTGGTGAGGAAAACTCCTCCAAGAGTCACTGCAGACAAGGAAGAAAAGGTGTGTACATGGCACAGAGGGAGCATATATATATACAGACACTTCTTGTCCATTAAATGGCACCTTAAAACTCAAAACTCCTGCTGCTGTTTCTCTGTCAGACCTGCACCAGGACTGGGCAGCTGGTCAGACTGTAAAGAGGAAGAGGGGTCGAAAGCCCAAAATGCTAATGGGAATCAACACGAACAGAGCTCACTACAAGGACGGCCGGACCTCTGAGAAACAGGAAGTTAGGGAGGAGAAGAGTGACAGCGAGAGCTCAGAGCGCGGTGAGTTACAGTACAGCTCAGCTGCTCTAATAACTGGGGGAGTGGGTCGGTCTGACGCTTTGATTAAGACTTGGACCACCCTGAATAAGCTAAAAACAACATGTTGGGGAGTTGAACCATTTACATATCCTTCTTACCTTTAATTGTAATTAAATATTACAATTTACTTCCTATGTTAATGCTTGGAAGAATCTTGTGATGCGATTTCAGACACCCCTAAAGTGGACCATACCATTTCTTAACCTTGCCGTCAGTTCAACGCCTCGTCTGCCTGCCTCACTTTACTTTCTGAATTCGATTGTGTCAAGCGTCTACGGGTGAACGCTAACGTTTCTGCTAGTTTGTAACTTCTGCCCGTGTGCGTCCGACTGTGACACACGAGCACGTGGTCTGGTGTGTCCTCCAGCCAACCAGCAGAGTTCACAGGTTATTACACATATGAGTCCAGCAGTGGCGATGTGGCTGATGGCTCAAAGAACATCAAGCAGACATTGTGAGATTTCACTTTTGAGAGTGCGTGTGTGCGTGTGTGTGTGTGTGTGTGTGTGTGCGCACGTGAAGCGCCTGAGAGTGAGATGTCTGCCGTCATCAGGGGGCCCTCCTCTCACTTCCCAGCTCGTCTGTCACACCGTTAAAACCGTTAACGACTTGCCACAGGCATGCAACACAGCCACCCCGGCCCTCAACGCCACGCGGTAACGTGAGCCGCACTCTGGCCCTGTTCAGAATCTCACACCCCGGACTTCCCCTCTCCTCTTCTTTACCCCCCCCCCCCAACGTTGTGAAAATGCCCTCCCCCTTGAGTGGAGGAGAAACAATCCTCCTGACTTTTAAACGATTCCCTCACCGGACGGTTTAATATGAAACTAACAAAACTTCAGGAAAAATGCTACAATCTGACTGACCTTGTTGCCTCGATGGCAGAGAAGTAGAGACGTAGTGTTTGAATGTGTGTGCGTGTCTCAGGGTGTGTGTGCGCGACTGAGGCAAAGTGTTGACGAGAACGCCATGTAAGTGACAAGTGTGTCAGAGATGTGTCGACACCCGACACAACCCCCTGCAGTCAGCGACACACAGCTGCCAATAACAATCTGCGTGTGTGTATGTGTCCGTGTTTGTGTGTGCCCTGCATATGTGCATGTGTGTCGACATTTGCTTCCCGTCACTGCGGTTAAGGAACAAGCCGCGCATTATTGGGCAGCTCGGAGTTAATATGTGACAAAATGTCGCACTTAAAAAGCCCTCAGAGAAAAGTTTGTTTGAAAATTCACCATCAATCAACGGCAACATTTCTCTAAACTTTTGTACTCACGATTACGCACGTTTAGCCGCACGCTTGTGAACTGAACTGTAGATGCTGGAGGAATAATGAAAGCTCGCTGTCAATACACTTCATCAAGTGAGGCCCGAGCTTTAGTTAACACCGTATACACGGAGATCACTTGAAGCTTACTGATCATATTGATGTTGTGATTCCACAGAGGAGGAGGATGAGGAGGATGAGGAGGAGGAGGAGGAGGATGAGGACGAGGAGGAAGAGGAGGAAGAGGAGGAGGACGGCAGCTACGACAGCGAAGATGGAGCGGGTGACATCCAGATTAGCTCATCCTCTAAAGAAGCTCCTGCAAACCCTGCCGGGATTGTACCTTTTTCATCGCAGTCCTCCAAGCTCCAAGCAAACCAGAAAGCCAGGAGTAAGAGACCAGGGCCTCCCGGTGAGACCTTTGTACATGTCTTCATCTACTGCTGTCACCCTGCTGCTCAAAGTGCTTCAGCTAAAACAAGGTCGCTTCCTGCTTAGAGATGCATCATGTTTTTTGGGGTATTACGGAGGGTCTGTGTACAACTATGTGTGTTTTCTTACACTCTTCAATCTAAACTAGGCCTGACTGATGTATTCCCTAAGAATAAAAACGTACATGTTACTGATGTTTATATGATGGCCAAGCAATTACAGGAAGTCTTTGTTCGTTTAACTCATCTAGAATAAAGAAAGTTGCTCAGAAAATGTGTCAGAAAACTGTTTTGTGGCTTTCATGACCAGGAAAATGGAAATGGAGGATTTGACGTTTTATCGTCAAACATGTACACAGCACACACAGTAACATTTAGACTTTGCATTTAACCCATTCAGATATTTGCTCAAGGGCACCTCAGTAGTGCCCAGGAGACAAACTGGCACCCTCTCAAAGTACCAGTTCACCCTTCGTACTTCTTGTGACGTCCCTACGGACTGAGCTGCTGCTGCCCTCCTGTCAAAAACCTGCATTCCTTAGCTCATCTGATCTAATATCCGATATCGACATTTTTGCAATTTATCTGCCAGCTCTAATTTCCGTGTTGTCCCCTTCACCCTTAGGCATGGAGAGCCTGACCAGTACAGATCAGAGGCGAGCACCCAGAAGGCCGAGCTTCGCCAGCTCAGAAAGGAGACATCCGGACCACCAGGGGACTAAAAGAGCGTCTCTGCTCAGCTGGGGCGCGTCGTCGGTGGGCTGCAGCTTTGGGGACGGCCGGGGGAACCATGGAGCTCTGACAGAAGCAAACATGAGCAGCAAGGAAGCTGTGAGAAAGAGCTCATCGGGACATGGCATTCTGGGAAAGGTGAGGACCAGTGTTGGGTGGTGTCGTGTAACCGTGCAGTGACACGGCTATATTTTACTTATGCCACTGACAAGTAGTCAACCAAGTAAATTACTCCCTGACAGCAGTGATTTATGGCACAGCTCCGTCAACTACACCCTCAAAAACTGCCGTTTCCATCCTCGGCTGCTTCATGTGCACTTCTGTGTAAATGATCAGGTGGTGTTGCTCTCCCCCCGTCAAGCCTTTCTGAAACTTTTGAAAATGTTATACGACTTCCTGTGCGTGATATCTGTTGATCACATTTCTCCCGTGCTCCGGGGAAATTGCACTTTTTGATTATAACATACACACTGAACATACTCCGCCAATGGGAGTTATATAATTATAAGAATATTCAGAGTTAATATCATGGGCAGGAAGCCGTCTCCTAAAGTTCAACATCTATTTAACAGAGACAGAATCTGTGGGCTTTGTGGGTATGTTTGTTCAGTCACACAGAAGTGCATGGGAAAGCAAACTGAGAAGGGAAAGGTGAGATGCAATTGCCAATTTTAGAGGCGTGACGAAAAGGTTATACATAATGAGTATCAATAAATTACTGCTGTCACAGAGTTTAAGGAAATGACATTACATCACTCTTGAAATGAGTTAAAAGGGACATTCTGGTTTTTGTGTAACAAACCTGACGCTGGTCAGGGTGACCAGGAAATGTGAGTAATAGAAGAAATGTGATTCAGAGGAGTCTTCTCATGCATTCAAGTAAAGGCTGAGACAGACAGAAGCGAGGAAGAGTTTGGAAAAGCCGTCCCCTGAAGTGAGCCACACCCTACCAGGAAGTTTGAAAATCCCGTAGATGACGCCTGACAGAGCCTACCAATAACTTTAACTCTGCTTAGCATCATCTGTAAATCAGTCACCATGTCAAATATACCATGTGCTCTTGTTATAGGTGTGTGTTTGCATACTGCCTGCTGTGCTAACACACTGCTGGCCTGTTGTATTCATGCAGGCAGCCGCTGGCGAGACACCCACATTCATTTTAATGAGAGATGCCTCCAGGTTACCTTAGTCTTTGACTCATTGTGCGGGAATGTCGAAAAACACATTACTCCAAACCAAACAGTGAAGTATAAAGATAACCATTGGCCATAACCCTACACACACCCATACATGCCTGCACACACACGCACATACACAAGCATATCACCACCAGCACAAAAGAGAAATAATCATCCATGCCCTCTGGTGACGAAACTTCTGTCACTAAAATATATGGTCTCCTGATGTGGAAAACTTCAAGAGACAACACATGCACATGCACTGGACACACACACACACACACACACACACACACCATCTATCTTGTATTGAATGTTATGATATCTTCTTTGGAAAGCCTAAATACAAGCAGAAACCTGTTGGGCGAGCTGACTTTCCATCATCAGTCATCTTTGAATAGACTAGCCTAAACCGGTCTGGAGATAGAATCTGGTGTGTGTGTCTGTGTGTGTGTGTGTCTGTGTGTGTGTGTGTAGGTAGAAATTAAAATTAGGGGTCAAGCTTCTCCATTAGTAGGCGTCCACCCTGCTGAAGTGTCCTTGAGCAATGCACTGAAGTCCTAGCAGTTCAAGAGCTGCAGTTATTACCGACTGTGACCTCTGTCCTTTTCGTCAACGGTGGCAAGTGAGAAAAAGAAAATCCTGCGGGCTTAATTGAAGTATCACTTTACAAAAGGCGTAATGCCTGCGGTCGCTTTTCACTGACGGAGTCACCACATCAGCCACATGCGGATCCAGATTACTGTAGATTGATTAGAGCATATGTGAAGTGATGCCATATCCTGCTTTCTGCCCGCTGATGTCATATCCTGTTTCCTGTCCAGGCCAAGGGCCACGCAGTGAGCCGGCTCCTGCAGAGCTTCGCAGCAGACGACGGCTTTCGGTTGGATGAGGAAAGCAGCTTTTCCGAGGGCGAGGAGGAGGAAGAGGAAGAGGAGGACGAGGATATAAAGTTGATCCACCTCCCTCCCAACATGCCTTGCAGAATACCCGGTAGGCATAAACAGTGACACATCATACATAATTACACACACACATGCAGGTTTTAAAAGCATATTGGATGCTTTTCACACATACACACCTCCTCCTCTGCCTTTTTGTCCCTCCTTTTCACTTCACATAGCAATTATTCAACACACTCACAAATTATGTATAGCTCACCCTTTATCTTCTCCATCCATCCATCATTCTACCACGCCCTCCCTACGCAGCCCTGCCAAACTGCGTGCTGAGTAAAGAGATGTTGGTAGACGGCCTGAAGATCCTGATCTCCAAGGAGGATGAGCTGCTGTACGCTGCCTGTGTCCAAACTCTGGACCTGCCTGACATGTAAGGCCCTTCTTCCCTGCAGCCTCACCGCAGAAACAAAACCACCTCAGCTAAAAAATGAATAGTCCTGCACGAAATAAAACATCGACCTTCCAGGGGAAAGAGCAAAGAGACTGTTTCACACAGCAACTACCAGCCGGGTCTCCTAAAACTTACGTTCCCATACAACAAAACTGCATTGTCAATTACGCTTCGAGGTGTTACGTTTGTTTTTGACACATCACGAATGGTTTCTAATCAAAGTCAAACAGACTGTTTAAGTCCTGTTTAAAACCAAAAGTAATGTAATGCACTTATTTTAAGACAAACATAATCTTTTACTAATGAAGAACCTAAGCAAGTCGTTTTGCTGCATTTTTGTTTTGTTTCAATTTACAGTGTTAACCACGTTTTTAAAACGATGATCACAATCGGGGAGAAAATACATTTCCCTGGAAACATAATTGAGAATCATTTTGTAGCAGGCGAAGGTGTTGATCCCAATACGAGAAGCATCAGAATGTGGGTGGATAACCACCTCAGCCTAACAATTTTCCGGGGAAAACTCTCGAGTTAAGTACAGAAAAGCCATCCTGCAACAAGAGTCTTCTCTGATGTGCAACATTTTAAAACTTTGCACTAGCTGTGGGAATTTTGACGAACAAGAAATCTAGACAACTACAAAGCCAAGACTCACAGCAGTGGCAGCCAACACAGCTGCCAGTGACAAAAAAAACCCTGTTTTTAAAATGACAATCTTGAAATCGAACAGTGAAAATTGTGCTAAAATTATAACTTACAAATGAAAACAACAGTTTGGTTCTTGAGGAGTTTTATTTTTTTATTAATTTCCCTTTCTTTTTCTTTTTTTTTTTCACTTAGATTTAGTGTTGTCATCGAAGGGGAAAGAGGGAATCGCCCCCGGATCTACTCGCTGGAGCAGCTACTACAGGAAGCTGTGAGTTTCAGCTTGAGGCTCCATAGCATCTGTTACATTTTGCAGTTTTGTGGGTAGTTGTGCCGGGTATTGCTTAAAGCTCCACATGCGTTATACAGATCATTTTGTGATTTTTCCAGGTGTTGGACGTGCGGCCTCAGAGCGAGGCCATCCTGACTGCAGGAACACGAGTGTGTGCCTACTGGAGCGAGCGCTCTCGTTGTCTTTACCCCGGATACGTCCATCGAGGTAGGCAAAATGCACAACCTCACTCTGCACACATGCACTGGTACGTTCAACGAAACTCATGTCCTCCATCCTCTGTGTTGTACTTTAGGAAGTCCAGGTGAGGAGGAGAAGGAGGGGAGCGTGATGGTGGAGTTTGATGATGGAGACAGAGGAAGGATCTCCCTCACAAACATCAGGCTTCTGCCTCCAGGATACCAAATCTGCTGTGAGTAGGAAGGAAGGAAGGAAGGAAGGAAGGAAGGAAGGAAGGAAGGAAGGAAAAAGGAAAGAAAGGGAGAAAGAAAGAAACTCCAGTATTTAACGACTCTTCTCTTTCAGGTGCTGAACCCTCTCCAGCACTTCTGATCTCACCTGGTTGCCGCGGCCGACGGTGCTCCACGCAGGAGAGGAAAGACGCCCTAACAGAGAAACCAGCCAATGAGGAGCCAGCAGGGAGGCCCCAGGAGAAAAGACCAGGTGAGGGAGAAGGGAACACTCCCTAAAAAAACTTGGTATTTCATAAATATAAATTTCATATTAAAATGTTTGTAACTACGATTAGCTGCGAGGTCTCCTGTAGGTTTGATCTTTGGGTTAAGATAAATATTAGGTTAATAAACTATTTTTAAGGTTTTAGGTTTAGCTAGATTATCCAAAAAGGGTCGAGGTGACCCAATGCAAACCAACAAGAAGCCGACCCCGGGTGAAATACCAAGTTTTTAGCGAGTTTCGAACACACGCAGAACTGTGCTCCGGACCACAGATCCTCTAAACTTTAAGATTTTGTCACTCAAACAACAAATAAAGGTTTGTAAAGATTTGCACCTTTTAGAAGGTCATTTTTAATCAACTGTGACACCACAGTCTTTATTTTAATATGTGTGAGAAACATTGGCTATTCTCTCTTCTCATAACACTGAGGAATCCACTCAGGGATTGAACGTCTCTCAGACTGTGAAGCTTTAATATATGTTGAGAGAGGTACTGGTCTAACTAGTAAACACATTCACAGACACGCAGCACTTCAGGCCATATGGAAAATCCCCCAAACAAGACCTTGTTTACAATTTCAACTGTCAACCACTTATCAGATGCCTCCGAGTCAGATCAGTGGAGGTATATATACCGAAAGACTCGTAAATTAAAACTCCTTGTGTGCCGCCTATCATTTAACCTTTATATGACCACATTAATCAGACTTTTACGAGATGTCATCAGTGCGTTTTGTGTTGTTATGCAGCATTCATGTAACTCATCACAAACTCCGGGTGACAATAAAGCTGGAGGTAGAGACAGGTTTACCAGGTTTGTGGTAGTTTGAGTAATGGATACGTTGAAACTTACCTGGCTAGGTGGTGATCAAGGAGATAATGATATTAGGTGTCTATAAAGCTCTTAGTTCCACAATTCTCTCAGTCTGCTCTTAAGACCTGTCAGTTCATATTGATTATAACTATTCTCCGTTTGCCGGCTCCTTTTTCAGTTGGCAGACCGAAGAAAGTCCACTCAGTGCCTAAGACTGCCAGCACACTGACATCAGTAACAGACACTGTAACCAAAGGCAACACTTCCTTGTTGAACTGGTCCACGCCCAGGAAGCGACCGCCAGTTGACTTCTTCCTCTTCAATGGGACATCCCGTAAGACCCAGAGGAGGATACGAGAGCGAGACTTGGGGCTCTTTCATCGGCCCGCTTCCCACCTTCTCGCACCCCCGACGCCTATCAAAGGCATCTTTGGCTCCCCTTTTGAAGGTGACTCGTTCAGCAGCATCGCCAACAGCTACTCTACCTTCAGAAGCGGCGGAAGCTCTGGAGCGGGGCGACCGGGTGGAACGGTAGCGTCCATGGGGCTTCGGGAGTCCTCGTCCTCTGCTTGCTCCTCTGCTGTCCCAATGGCAGCTGGCAGCAGGAAGCCAGTGAGCGAACGTGACAGGAAACAGTTCCTGGTGAAGCTTGACCATGAAGGAGTGACCTCTCCTAAAACAAAGAACGGCAAGGCCCTGCTACGACTCGGGGGGAGCGGAGGCAAAGGAGACAAGAGTCTCGCCTCGGCAGGAGCGCCGCTGCGATACGTCAACCCTGCCCTGATGGTGAAGGATGGCAAGAAGGGAGGAGTGGAAAAAGACGCCGCTGTGGCCCGTTCTGAGCCGATTGCAAAGGGTGCTCCACCTCTGAGAAAGGATCTTCTGTCAGCAGGTCTTGGAGTCCAAGGTGGGGATTTGGAATACCCAAGTGACTGCCCCAGCTCTTACTCTGAGCTGGATGAGGATGATGAGGATGAAGGTCAGGATGCTGAAGCACCTCGAAGAAGTGCAGCGGATACGTCCCACCGCGGCAGCCGTTTTCTCTCGCGTCTCTCTGCCTGCTTCTCCTCGTCGTCCTCCTCCTCTTCCTCCTCCGGCTCCATCTCCTCCTCGTCCCTCTGCTCGTCAGACAACGACTCCTCTTACTCCTCTGATGAAGAGTCGTCCTCTGTGCTGCTGCGCCGCGCGCTGCTCCAGCAGGACAAACACAAGCACAGGCAAAACATGACCTCCGACCTCCTGAGCCCTGACCCTACCACCTCCAGCTCCCCCTCCTCCACCTCAGCCCCGGCTCACGGCTATGGGGCCAAAGGCAGCATAGCCATCTCGGGGTCAAAGGTGAGGGCTGACAGAGCAGAAGACAGGAAGGAGTTCATGTCAAAAGGAGGGATGGTGGCTAACAGTAGCACAGCTAAGACCCAGCTGAAGAGGAAAGACAGAATTTCTAGCAGCCACCATCAGAGGCAAAGCAGTCCTTTGAGCCAGCAGGCGAAACCTTCCTCCAAGGACCCAGCAGCTAAGAGGCAGCGGATGTCTTCACCTGAGCCTCTGCCTAACATGGCCCCCCTTCTGCCCGGACGTCAGCTCTGGAAATGGTCCGGCAACCCCACACAGGTAGGACACTTTGGATTGTATTTTAATACGTTCTTTTTTTTACGTATCCAAGAGTTGAAGAGTTTAATGAAGAGTTTTTTTTTTCCGAGATTCCTTTTTTTATTTTATTTTTATGTTCTGCTTTTTGTCACCGTACTTGATAAGGATGGGCATGAGTACTCGTATTAGACGTCTGTATTTATTTAACTGCGAGAGTAATCACTCTTCATGAGTTTCAGTTGTATTGCCTTTATCAGGTTGAGAGTGAATCATTGGTGTGCCAGGAAACATACTCCTGTAACTCAATAGGAGTGTTATGATTGGGCATTAGCTCATTTTTGGCTCGGAAAGACATATTAAATCTTACCATACTTTGGTAGACTGAGTTTAGCAAAGCAAACACAAATCTTAATTGATTTCTGAAATGAGGCCGGTGGTGAAATAAGTCCTCCACACTGAATAAATTGACTGAGAGTGCTATTTTAACTCTCTTTCCCCAACAGAGGAGAGGTCTGAAGGGTAAAGCCCGCAAGCTTTTCTACAAGGCCATCGTGAGGGGCAAGGAGACGGTGCGTGTCGGGGACTGTGCCGTGTTCCTGTCACGTGGCCGGCCCCAGTTGCCCTATGTGGGCAGAGTGGAGAGCCTCTGGGAGTCGTGGAGCTCCAGCATGGTGGTCAGGGTCAAGTGGTTCTACCACCCGGAGGAGACTCGCCTGGGGAAGCGACATCGCGATGGCAAGGTAAAGGCCACGGAGTGCAAGTAGAATTTTCTAAAACGGGAATGGTCAACGGTCAAAGTAACAGTCCGTGACATTTTCATATAAATATAGTACCTCTTTGCTTCTTTTTATTCCCCATTCCCATCTGATGTGAATGGATGAACATCCACTTAGTTCATGAAAATGTTACCATTTGCAGTTCTAAATACTCAGTGTAAGGTGGGTCTTTCCCAGGAAAAATCTCTGCTGCACAGGAAGTCATGCATTTTTCATTTCTGGCAGCAGCAAAAGTGGTTTGTTTGGAATAAATATGAAAAGAGCTGAGTAGTTAGCATGAGCAGCAACATCCACCATGGCTGAGCAAACATAAAAGATCATCACTTGCAGAAACTCAAACTTCAACCCACGCTAAAAGACATGACAAAAGAGTGTATGTGTGAGATGTGCTGAGTGAAAGCGGCACCAAAAATATTGCAAAACAAAAAGAACAATCTTACCGCTTTTCTTGTGAAAGCAACATTTTTCATGGTTGAATATATTCTTGCTGATCTATCAACCATTCTTCCTGTCTCCCCCAGAATGCCTTGTATCAGTCGAGCCACGAGGACGAGAATGATGTGCAGACCATCTCCCATCGCTGCCAAGTCGTCAGCAGGGCCGAGTACGATCACCTGACGCACGACCGTAAGCCCGGCAGCGCGGCCAACGACTTCTTCTACCTGGCCGGGACCTACGAACCGACCACGGGCCAGCTGATCAGCGCGGATGACTTGTCCATCGTGTCCTAGCACCACCAGCTAGAGAGAAATCCAAAAAAATCAAACCTGAATTCTGGATCCTGCTTCAGGGATGGTCCTTCAGAACGGAGCTGGGGACAGAGGGAAACCAAGGCAAAGAGTTTTGACTCTGCGTGTTGATCTGTCCCTGCAAGAGAAGGAGCTAGCCCACTGGATAAAGCTCGACAGTACTGGCACTTAGAGGAGTCTGGTGTGTTCTGGGGAAAAGTCTGATCCATGACAGGTTTAACCTCTTTATCAGATGCGGACTGAGGCTCCTTGTCGCAGCGAGAGTCGACAGCTTTCCCTGTGGCTGAAATAACAGAGTATCTCGTCACTGCGACAAGATTACTGCAACAAAAGAACAGGAACCAAGGACATGAGCACTTTGGAGTACAGTCGCCTGGATATGCTTTGGAGGGAGTCAGACTTTGCTTTCTAAAACAAAGACTGACTCAGAGAGCGGGAGAGACTGTATGGTAAGGAGACTTACTGTAAACCACACTGGTTTGGAGGGTTTTTTAATGGTCTTATACTGGTAGTTTGACGATGACAACGTGATTGGGAGATCCCCAACAGGACCAAAAAACACTGTAGTTTGGACTTTGCGTGTAAGTGCTTGTATGTGTGTGTGTGTTTGCAGAGTGACTGCGATGACCCTGTATGGCATTTAATGAGCTCTAAGTAAATAGTGCTTTAGCGAGCGCGTGTGTTTGTACTGAATGTGTGGTCATGCACGTGTTCACCCGCGCTCATCAGGCAGGGATGACGTCATGACGCGCCGTCGGTATGTCTCTAACACTCTGAATATTAATCTGTCTAGTACTTAACGTGCAGTTGTCAGTCCTCGCGACTGAAACACGAAATGATTTCTTCTCCTGTCAAGCCATACACGTCAATACCTCTCTCTCGTATCCTCCTATTCGGGTGCGAAGACACATGTACAGGTAGTTGGATTGTTTATTTGAAATGTGCGTGCATGGTGGTGTGCGTGCGTACGTGTGCATGCGTACGTGTGCATGGACCCTTGTGTGTGCGCGCTTTGTACAGCATCATGTATAATATAACATGTTGTAAATAGTATACATATATATTTGTTCTTTTTTTGTTGTTTTCTTTTGCAGAGAAGATTATTTTATTTTGACTTTTTTAGGGTGTGTGTGGGTGGGTTTGGGGGGGGTCTGACAGAGGGAGGAGGTCGGGTTAGTTTCCTTCTCTCTCAATGCACTGAACAGGATTGGAGGTTTGGATTTGGGGTCAAACTGTACAACTGATGTGAAGATTTTGTGGTTGTAAGCCCTGCTTTAGGCACAGGGCGAGTATGTAGAAAGGCTGTTTGGGAAATGTTTTTCTAAGGAAATCAGAAAAAGGCTCTTTTTAAACATTTGTCCAAATTCTTTTTTTTCTCTTTATTTTACCCTGTTGGGAGCTTCTTCTTTTAATTTCTTTTATTTACAAATACTGGAAAAGAAACTGAGTTTCTGCTGTTCTCTGATCCTAAAAGAATCTAGTTCTTCTTTATCTATTTTAGCCTGTATTCCTATATAAAATGTAGATATTTATCTGGCATCAAAAAGAAACATACCAAAGCACCTGTGAGTTTACGCTTCACCGCATTAGAAGAAAACAATTTTATGAAAAAGACATAAAAACGTTCAATCAAATCTGAATCCGGGACCCCTGCAATCACCGAGGTATTTTAAGTAGAGTTCCTCTCGTTGTCTGCTCGTTTTCATCCAGCGTTGCTATGACAGCCTCCGAGAAACGTTGCAGCAACATTGTCTGCACGCTGTCCAGCTGATGCACTTGAGGTCACTATGGCAACCAGAATGGCGTCACGTGACTGTGAAGGACAATCAGAGCCAATCAATGGGACAATGTTGAGAGACAAAAAAAAAAAAAAAAAAAAAACAAGATAAGGATCAAATCACAATTTTATGCTTCTTGTCACTTTTATTCCTGCTTTGCCAAAAATGTCTGTGTGTGTGTTTTTATGTTTGCTTGTTTTCCTCGTTTACCATCTTACTGTTTATGCAAGCCTGTGATGACTGTTGTCAGTGTATAGGATGTACAGGGGGGAGAACATGAATGCCTTTTTTTTTTTTTTTTAGGACATTGACTTTTAACAACAATGTTGCTGTTACACTGCAAAGCAAAAGCTTTAAGAGGAATCTAATGTGAAACTCAATTTTAAAATATTACTTTTATGGGTCTTTAATTGATTTTTATTTTTATTTTTTTAAAGCTGTATTTTCTTTAAGAAACACTGGATTCAGTTCTAAACATCATGTTTGACCGAAGCAACATCATTGTTTTTTTTTTATTTGTTTTTTTTTAGACCCACTGGAAAACTGCTTTGTACGGTTGAGATCGCCTACTAAAATATATTATGTAATTTCAGTCATTCTTTGGAAATATGACTTAAATATTTCCTCATGTACAAAAGGAAAAAATTATTTATCTTAATTTTATTGCCTTTTTGTGTTTCATTAAAAAAAGATTCTTACAAAAAAAAAAAAAAAAAAAAAACACACATCTTTGATTGTTTTCTTTTCCCTGCTGGGCGTGAGTCCTCTGAATACCGCCTTGTGTTCATCAATGCCGATCATTTGTCTGCTGTAGGAAAATGGACCACAGAAGAAAGCGTAGAATGAGGAGGGGGGAGGGAAAGAAAAAGAAAAACATGAGAGGAGGAAGCAATTTGAAACTGTAGCTGTAGCTGATAGAATGAGAAGAATGGGGAGAGAAAGGGAAACTGTATCTCGCAGTGTTTCATGAGAGACGACGGGCGGGATAAAGTCTCTGGCTGTACAGGTGGGTCAGGTATTCAGAATAATAAAAACGGAACAGGTCCATTAAGAGAACAAAGCGAGGCTATCGGCTTTCGGCCTGCCAACATTTAAATTCCTGACTTTGTGCATGTGTGTGTGCGTACATACGTGTGTGTGTGTGTGTGTGTGTGTATACGTGTGTGAATACAAAAATGCAGCTGACATGTGCTCATCAAACAGAGCGAGCTAGACTTGTGTACACACCAATATAAATCCACACAAGTCTGCATACACTCCTGTACTTCCATAGAATTCTTCCTGTGTGTGTGTGTGTGTCTGTGTCTGTGTGTGTGTGTGTGTGTAATGCGAGAGCTGGGAGAAACAGTTGACATTATCCACTGCAGGGTGTGGAGTTTCTAGGACAAAGTGCGCAAATTTACTGTGTTTTATTTGAGACTTCCTGTGAAATATTCACACCTTTTTATCGCAGTGAAACCGGAGCCTTTGTGACGCAGCTTATTGCAACATTAAAGTCTGGATTGAGGATTTACCTTTGACCTCGAATTACAGTGCAGTCGCCTCGTAGCAGCCCGCAAAGAAGGCTTGAGCACAGCGTTGCCTTGAACGTCGGCCGTAAACTTTATTTTACTGAGCTGCGTTTTTAATGTCGGCCCCCCCCTCGGCCATTTTTCCATTTTCTCTCTCTCTCTCTCTGCTGTACTTGTCAATACAGGAAAAGTTGACTCACTTTTTTTTCTGAATAACTTTGCTAATGGTCCCTGGCCATATTGAAATCACACACACATACATTCAGGCTCTTTGTCCAGCAGTGTGTGTGTTTGCGTTTCCTTTGTATTCTGCATTTAGCTGTTTCTGCTGTTTAACTTGTTATTACAAAGATATGAAACAGTATGCTTGCCAGTGCGACCAAACACACACACACACACACACACACACACACACACACACACACACACA
>CALSCE010000091.1:17499000-17524160 GCA_943593645.1 Bovichtus variegatus
TCTCTCTCTCTCTCTCTCTCTCTCTCTCTCTCTCTCTCTCTATATGTGTGTGTAAGTGTGTGTTTGTGAGCATGTACTGTATATGGTAGTACCGCCTCCTGTGTGCTATTCATGTCACGTTTCTGTTGGCTTAAAGAAAACGTTTCATCTATAATCGTCCCTTCATCTTCCACGGTGGCGTGTGTTTCAGTGTGTGTGTGTGTGTGTGTGTGTGTGTTTTTGCATAATGTGTCTTTGGGTTCTCTAAGTTTGTGTGTCTGTTCAAGTACACTTGCGTGTGTGTTGCCTGCACACACACGTCAGGGGCCTTAGTCATGGGCTTGGTCTCAGTGTGTGTATCTGTGTGTGTGTGTGTGTGTGTGTGTGTGTGTGTGTGACTCAACGTTTGCGTGCTGATGGCTCTTCACTCTTTCATCTCATCAAGCGTTCATCACTCCGTCCTTCATCAATCACACCATCCAGCAGATCACTCATCAACAGAGGGTCCTGCTTTTAAATGATAAGATCTCTCAGTCCTAAGACTCTCTCTGTCTGCAACACACACACACACACACACACGCACACACACACACGCACACACACACGTAAATGACGTGGAAAGTGATCATAGTGAGTTTCGAAGGTATTCTTGCTAACACAGTTGGAGGCCTCCTAAACATTATTCCCCCTCCTCATAACACACACACACACGCACACACACACACAAACCCTCCAGCTCACTGTTGGTCGCCAGTGCACACACACTCATACACACACAGTTTCCATGGTGACGGATAGGCAGCCATGCAGAATGAGTGCATAGTCCCTTGGGACATCTCCTTTGTCCATCTTTCCATCGCTCTCCTTTAGTGATGACAAGATGTCTCCTCTCTGTCTCTCTTTCCCTTCGGCCTCTGTTCATTATGCATAATGCATATGTTTCAATTCATAAGCTAAATTTCATCTGGCCCATCCAGTGTGTTGCAGCACAGGCAGTCTTTGTTCCCAAACTCTTTCCTCCAGATTTGCCCACTGTATTGCTCTAAAGTCTGTTTCAACAAATGCAACTGAGACTTTAATCCCATCTGAGCCGGCTCGTCCTGTAACCTCGACGATGTTGCAATAAGAGCAGCTTGCAGCGGTTTGAGTGGCAGCTCCTCGTTACGGCAGAGTCAGTGTGGTATGGATGGAAGCAGGGAGGGAGCGGACGGATTGGCTGCTCTCAGAGATTGTGAAAAGAGGCCTTGTCACACTGGTTGTGTTTAATGCTAAAGATCGATCCCTTCATTTCCTGGGAGTCACCACCAGTCGGGGCTTTGCTCGGCAGAAGTGTCCTTGCAGCAACTCCAGCCTGGACATCGACCGCGATCCTCCGCCTCCCCTTTTTGGAAGGGATTGGTGGAAACGCATGGATGTGGTCTCTGTGATATCCAGCACACGGACATGGAGGCAGCATGGTGTTAACCCTAAACCAGGCGCCATTTTGGACTCTCATATGATGTGACCCCCACTGCAAAAATGTCATGTGACCTCAAGCAACTGTGTTTTTAAAGAGAAGAAACCAGTGGCGCCTTTCTTTGCTTTTTTTTTTTTTTAAAGTTTCAATGTATGGAACAGCTTGTGGTTAACGATGAGCAGCACGTGTGGCTCATCCTGTCCACGCGTGTGCTCGTGTAAAATGAGTGTTGAGCAGATCATCTTAGCGCAGTCTTCTGGCCAGACCCGCCATTATCATACCGACGGCGCCACAACGTGAATAAACACTGTAGATTACTTCTGCTCGTCATTCAAAAAGGACTGCGACGCCTTGTCCCTGGTGACGCAAGGTGTCAGGAAAGGGTCGCTCATTTTCCCTTTTTGTTTCTCTCTTTGACAAGCATTTTTGAAAGTTTACCGGTGGGAGGGGAGGCGCTGGCTAGATGCTAAACTTTTGATCTCGCGCCAAATTCCCTGTTCCGGCTTCAGCGAGCTGTGGCTGTTTGATTCTGCGGTGAAGTGCGGCCAAACTAAAAGTTGGGAGTAGTTTTAACTTTGTGTGTAAAACTGCGACCAGAGAGTAGCAGCAGCCAACCAGTAAACAGAAATCCTGCGACTTCTGTGAAATGTTGTAAAGACTTTCTTCCCACGTGAAACACACGAACACACCCCCCCGGACGCAGAAAAAAAAAGTTAATGCGTCGAGCTGCACTTCGCTTCACTTAGGGAAAGTAACATTTTCCTGCAATTAGATGTTGAAAACTACAAATGTAACGAGGGTTTTGACATTTTCAGGGTCTGCATATTTATTTATTTATGGTTCTTTGCTAAACACTGAATGCATTTAGTGTTGTTTTTTATTTTGACTCAACTAAGCGGATCTATAACCTCAGAAACACAGACGGTACGCTAACATTGCAACTCTTACTCATCACTGCAACGCAGTTATTTCAGTGCTGAGGCAAAAGGAGCAACATGGTTATACAGAATGCGCAGATGAATCAGTGTTGCTGTGAGGATAAATTAGTCTCTGCTTCTTTTATTCTGAGACATTTGGCACCACATGCTTCTTACACATTTGAGTTAGCTGAGCCTGATTCACACCAGGGTGACTTTATAACTCTGAGACATTTCATATCCGTAGGACATAGCTCACATATATTTTAGACTTTCTGTTTTTTTTTCCCACCAGAAAATTGTACCATAATGTTTTGTATCCACTGGATAATAAATGATGTTTAAATGGTCATGTTCTTCACTGCAAACTTTAATCATGACAAACTGATTACAGCGCAATAAGTCATTAAATATTTTCCCCATTTCTCCTCATGTTAACATCAGATCACCATGAAGCCATCTGTTATTATTACTTATCTCCTCATTCATTCGATCCATCCCTCAACACTCGATCGACACGTGTTTGTATGGAAGTAATATTAGAGGGTGATGTGAGCAGTCAAATAACCTACTTTTATGACAAGATAACAGTCTTCAGTACATATAAATGACATTGTTTGGTGATTGTTCTCCTTACTTCAATAATGACAGACATATATATTTATATATATATATATATATATATATATATATATATATATATATACCTTTTGCATTTTTTATTTCCTCTTACATTTTTACCTATAATTCATGTGTGTTTAAGTGTATACATTCCAAATATGGACAAAGGTATTGGTGAATATATATGATTAATTGTGTGCAATAACACATTGACATTCTGATCATTATTTACAGAGATACAAAAATGTTGATTAATGTGCGTTGTCCATATAAATAAAAATATGAAAAGCTTAGGTTTAAAGTTGACCAGCGTCTTAGTTTTACGCGTTAGCATGCTAACGTTTGCTAATAGCATGCTAACGTTTGCTAATAGCATGCTAACATTTGCTAATAGCATGCTAACGTTTGCTAATAGCATGCTAACGTTTGCTAATAGCTGCTAAACACGAAGCACAGCTCAGGCTGTTTTGGTTTAGTTCTGCAGGTATTTAGTCACGAACCAAAGTATTGGACAAATAGAAATTTAGACTTAATGGTGCTTAATGGAAAGAGAAGGAATCATTAAAGCTATAAAAATTCATCCTGAGGGGAACATGAATGTCTGTACCAAATTGGCAATCCATCCACTGTTTGTTGAGATGTTTAAGTCTGGATCGATGTGGTGGAGCGACAGACTGCCTTAAAAACCTTTTCTCTAAAAGCACATGACCGGCATCACGTGATGTAATTTCCATGCAATAAAAAACTGTTTCCCTCCTTAATCTTAATAGTGCCTGAGTCAAGATTTGATTTATTGAAGGTCAGCCGTGTTCATTCAATATCTTCTTTTGAAAATACCATGTTGTATTTGATTGTATGCTTCTGTATGAGTAACGCTGTCAACTCTGATATCTGCAGTGAAATTGACAAATTATTCACTTAACATGCTCTCAACTCAGTTCCTAACTTGAGTTCGTCAAGCAGCAATTTTAGTATTTGCATCCATCTTTACTTTTTCTCCTTAAAAGAACAAAATGTCATCCACCAACTGGCTGTTTCCATCGAGCCTCCGTTGCTCAATCACCCCCCGCAAAATGCGACAAAAAAAAAACACGGAAATGTTGTAACACTCGTTCAAGATTGTCATGATAAGATTGGAATAGGAATGAGGACACGGAGAGGTCGGGAGTAATGAAACGGAAAGCTTGTGCAATGTTGGGGTGTAACCCTGCAGAATTACATCACTTAATGATGAGGACGGTGCGAGGCAAGAGGAGCGGAGGGGAGTAGGTGAGAAGCGGATGACCTTACCCAAAGAGATATGACTTACAGTCCCATGAGTGTATCGCAGAAGTAGAAAAAGTAGTGCGTTAAACTTCCTCATCTGGGAATTTCCTCATCCAATCCAAAAGCTGTCGGCCATTGTGCAAACAAGGCCATTTCTCTTTCACTCTTTTTGCGCGCTGTGGACAACTCACAATGCGGCCTGAACTATTGCTCTTCATCTTATTAGTTGCATACAGAATCTCCAAGGCTGTGTGGTCAACAGCAGGAGGGTTTTAACATGCTTCCCCTACAGAGAAATGTTGAAAATCTGATCACAGATGGGAGATGTTGGAGGTAATCAGGGGAAATGTGAAGAAAACATCATCTGGTCTCAGCCCACGCTGCCCTACCACCCAGTGACTGTTCACCCACACCGCAGGATCCCTAATAAATAAGACTACAACCCCGCAGTTCACTTTTATTGTGTGTGTGTGTGCGTGCGTGCGTGCGTGTGTGTGTGCGTGTGTGCGACCACCTCCTGTCCTTTGGCACGTGGAACATTTTGCTCTGCTGTTTTTACAAGCCGGGCGTTAAGCTGTCAATCAAATGCCAAGAAATTACCCCTGATCCTTTTCCCCCCTGTCACACACACACACACACACACACACACACACACACACACACATGAACAGATACACACACATTGATTCTGTAGAAACCACAGTCGCAGTAGCGGTAGCCGCTCCTCTGCCAAAGCTCTTAAATATGCTGAAGCCAACCTCTCCGCTCTTTAAGGCCTCTCTTGTACATGAGCCTTCTCTTTTTACATCTCTCCCTCTCTCATCCGTCCTCCCTTCCACCCATCATTCATCCCTCTCTACGTCTCTCCCTAAATATCCTTTCTGCTCAGATACAGGCCAGCAACTGCTGACTAGATGGGCCGTGATACAGCCAGCCTCATCTGGCCGCACCACTTTAGATGGCTTGGTGGGAGATAGGCTTGTAAATGTAAAATACAGCTTGACATGGTGCACGGCTCTCTATTACTGCAGCTTTTTACAGTCAAAAGAGAGGATGCAAAGGTTGTGTGTGTGCATTCAAGTGTTTGTGTGTGTTTTATAACAGGTAAGCCAATATATCAAGTGGAAATTATCTTTATTCAATATTGAATATTGCAGGAAGCATGAAGGTTATAGCAGAATCACCTCCACAAAGTACCTGTTTCGCTGTAAATTAATCCTTGTGAGGGCTGTGCTGTGTCACAGATTAAAGTACATTTGTAAAAGAGTTTCATCTTTCTTGGCGTTGAGTGTCTGTAGCACATGATGACCTACAGTAAATAATGTTTGCAGGAAAAAGAATGAATCTTGGGAAACAAGGAAGGGAGACTACTAAACACAGGAGACGTCAAACATTGATCTTTTCCTAAACCTAACCAAGTAATTATGTTTCAATTCACAACGTGAGTCACGTGTTTAAAACTGTCTCCAGGGGATCAGGTGGGTAGAGTTGGCTCAAGGTATGTATGTGTCCGGTTAAAGTACACGCAAACAGAATTTCAGAACAGAAAACGTTGATTTATTCAGGTCTGTAACGATGACACAAACAAAGGAAATTGTATTAATACAACAAACAATTACAATACAATTAACTTTACACAATTAACTAAATACTCATATGCAGATAAGGACTGTAATTATGAATCAAAATGTATCAACAACCAATTTACTGCCAGCATACTGCCCTCACATACTGCATATAAGAGGCTTATAGGCTGGAAACATTTCTAGCAGAGATATATGTGCAAAGTTACCAAATAATCACACTACTGTCTGGTTTGCAATTATAAATATCAACACACTCGCCTTTAGGCATTTACGCACAGCCATAAACAAAGGTAGTATAGGTGAATGAGGCGAAAGAACAGAACTTATAATGCAATAAACGGGCAAACTTATTACACAAAGATGTGGGCTTTCTAACAGCGTTATGTGGCTGCTACTCTCCAACGGCCATGTACGTACGCACGGCATTGTAGGAGTCATCTGCAAACTATTCTGTCACATGAGCACATATTGGGAAGGCAATTGCACTTCACAAAGTCAGCTAACAGCTTTTGTCGACGATTTTGTATCCGTGGGGTCAAAGTGCAAAATTCTTCTTTTTATAAATATTGTACACTGACTCATATTGTCCATCAGCACTTTCACAACAATGGTCTTGGCCTTCAGAAAGTCTGTCAATCCCCTGCTATATCCATACATCTGTGTGCATGAGGGACAGTATACCTGGGGAGAAAACACTACAGAGAACCTTTGACAAATAAAAGGTGGGAGACAAAGGGGAGAACTAAAAGGAGGGAAAGCATCACAGGGGCCATGATGGAGAGAAAAACATCAATACTGTGTGCATTTAGAGGACGAGAGTGAGAAAGAGAGAGAGAAAGACTGAGCCATGGGAGAGAGGCAGGGAGCTCCGCTGAGAGAGAGAGAAGGAGGCTTGAGAATCAAGAGGGGAAGTCTAAATGAGATTATCTGAAAGAAGTCGAAGACAATGAGAGAAGCATTCAGAGGAACAGACAAAGGGACGAGTGGAAAGCTTTCTACAAACTGCAGGAGAAGGAAAAAAAAAAATCCAGCCTTGTCAGTGCTGTGATTTCGGCTCAAACTGATCTCACATAGGACATTAAGACTTAGAGTCTCCATTAAAGTGTGAACATACATTTATAAATCAGTCGTCGTCTTCGCTGCATATGTATGTTGCACAAGGTTAGGGTTGAAAGAACATACATTGAGATGGACTTGTAGAAAACAAAGAAAAGACAATAATACAACCCTGCAACTCTCAATGGATCATTGGCAGCGAAGCGAAAGAGTAAAATCACACGGCGACTAAAACAGGAATCAATGTTAAAGGTAAAGCTCATGTTAGTCCATATTGTTCTTATTATCAACAAATCATCAATGCTTTAATCCATCGTAAAATACAATTCTTTGTTGTTTTTCTTTGTCTTTTCGTTGGATTTGTTGGCAAAACATATCGCCAGCCTTGCTCGTAAAAAACAAGCGTTTCACAAAGAGTGCATTGCGGCCGCTGATAGCAGCGCCACGAATAGCACATCGCCTGCAACCGCTCTCTGCCCCGTCTCAAGGTCTGATTCACAAAACATATCGCGCTAATGATATAACAGCGCAAACACGGCCATTAAGTTTTGCCAATTTGCCCTTTTTTTTTTTTTTTTTTTTTTGCGTCTGATGTGGCAAAGTATAAATGTTGCCTCAGAACAAACAACACATTAGGCAGAACAATGTCCCAGAGAAAATGAGAAATCAAATTTGTGTCACCAGCTGTTCCCGGCCTCACCCTCGTGTTAAGAAGCGTTGACACGAGGGTGCGACAGCCTTGTCGTGCACTCAGTCTTCAAGTGCAGCTCCTGAACTGAGACACAGCTGTTGTTTGGTCCTGCCTATTTGGTTGATCCAACTTTGGTTGGGAGGTTGTTGAAAAAGAGAAACGGAAACCTCGAGGCAACCTTGTAAATTGAAATACACATAAAACAAAAAAAAACAAAAGATGTGTTAACATGCTTTAAAGATGTCTTCCATTGCACTTCTAAAGACCTTTCACCCGGGACCTGCAAACAGGCTTTGATGTGTAAAATCAGCGGAGTTCCCTTTAAATCACTCGGTCAAAATCGAAAAATTACCATAAACTAAACTCCTAAAGAGATGAGTGTGAGTACGGCATAAATCACCCAAAAATACTCATTTTTGTCATGAGCTCGCCATCAGTTCATCTAACGTGCACACATTCAGCCACCTGAAAGCGGGTGTCTGAGGGTAAATATGCGTGCATGCATGTGTGTGTAGAGGGTTTTGGTGAGGTCATGTCAACAGACAGCCAGTGATATAATTGCACCTCATTAGTCGTACAGATTGACGCCTTCCACTCCCTCTCCATTTTCCTCGCTCCGGATGACCCCATAGGACGGCTGCCACTCAGAAGAAAGTCATTAACCAATCACAGCGTGGCATTTGTCACTAAGGGAAAAATAATGATAATCGTAATCCTTAGGATCACCCGGATAACTCATTTATTTCATTTAAAAGCCAAATTACAGTGTTTCAAATGCAGCGGAGGCCACAGTGGCACTCAAAGCCGAGCGTCAGAGAGGGATGAGCGACGTGTCGCGTCTTCATTAACTGTGCGAGAGGGAACCAAAGACTCTGCACGCAATTAATGCAACATCACAGCGCTAACGTTTATCACTCACCCCCATAGACACACACACACACACACACACACACACACACGCACACGTATACTGAGTGACATAGACACAACAGCACACTGCTCATTACTCCTGTGCAGGCCTGGTCTCCATGGTCTAGGTGATGTGATGGGGGCCGTGGCAGCAGCACACGCACCTAGCTTCACCTGCTCTAGGGGATCAGGATGAGGGAAACCTCTGATTCACCGCCTTTTATCTCGGGCACATGCAGACACACAGAAACACTCTCTCTCTTTCTCTCTCCCTTGCTCTCTCTCTGTCTGTCGCTCTCACACACCCACACACACATGCAGTGGAGTCATATCTTGATTAGGCGGCTTAGGTGGTCCCAGGGAAAATACACTCATCCCTGTCTGTCTCCCTGCCTTCCCTTCTCTGGCATGTTGTTATCTCCAGGGTCCAAATGTTTGGAGATATCTTCACACACACCTGATGGCAAAAAGCCTCAGTTGTCTCCCCCGGCCTGTCCTTCTTCTAACAGGCTCCTGCAGCCTTGACCGGACCCGCAGCCTGTTTACAAAGGGTCAGCCCCAACACAGCCATTTAGCCCTGTTTGTCAAAGAAGCAGAAACAGAAAGGAAAAAAAACGGCGGCGAGCTTTTACACTTCCAAAATTGGATTCCTGACCAACTGAGGAATTTCATTTGCATTTTTGCATCAAGTATTACTGAATAATGGCTCCAATCCAGTACAGAATATGAAACGAACTTCCCTATTTTGACTGTACTCACACTGTACTTGTATTTGTATTTTTATCGGCTCATGTTATTTAACTATATTGTGCATTATTTTTTACCACAATGTAGTATGTTTTTAACTATTGTACATATTATATATTGTTTTATTATTCTAGGATGACAAAGGGACTATATTTCATTTTCTTTTATGTTGATTCATGTAGCCTTTATTGTCCCTTTTCAAATACTAATTTAATTTAATTTAATTTAAATATTAAGGTTTGTTAAATGGTGAGATTAGCCTATTCTATAATTTTCATATGCCTGTATGACCAGCAAGGTAGGAAGTGGATCTGACATATAATTCAAAGTTATAAGTCAGATGTATCTAATGGATATCTAGTAATAGAGTTGGACTACAACTGGGTTTTATATGTTTAGCTCAAATTTAAAATGCACACTGAAGCATCTCTAACGTTCTCTGACTGGGCAGGAGATATACGTTCCATAATAAACCCAAGCCATTCATTTAAAGTCACAATACGCAGCCGTTTAAAACAATCGTGCGGGACATTTTTCTCTAATTCGCTCATACATTTCCATCTCTGTGCGCTGCCAAAAAAAAAAAATGAAGACTGCTTACTCGTGATGAAATCCACATATAGCCTACAAAGCACAAAGCAGTCACCACACAAAGTGTATTTGGTTAAACAGGATGAGTGTATTTTTACTTGAAATGCCTCTTTAGAGTAGCTAATAAGCCGTGAGCGTGTAATTTGAGCAGTAATAAAATGACAGGTGCACCAGTTTCCAGAGCGGTTGGCCTAACCACCTATAAAGACAAAGCCTCGTAAAGCTGTCAGAGCAGTATCACCTCTTCTTTCCCTGCCACTTGGCCTTCTTTCCCCTACTTTGTATTTATCAGAGGCCGCCATAGAAATGTAGCCGCTCACATTGGCGCCCTGCTGAACGTGACGGCCGTAGAAAGATAAACAAACACAGGAAAGAGGAGTTTCTCGTCAGTTATGCAGATGGAAGCGTACGTTGTAAAGCAGGTAATCTACGCAGTATGCAAAACGCAACTGACATTTGTGTTAATGAGTGTTTGTCAAGGGAGTATGTCTCCCCTCACATGTTGAGTTATAAAGATCAGTCAACAGAATGATGATGACTTATGATGTCCCTCCGGCGACAGGATGATAAGTGGAGTCTTGCTCCTCCCTCTTTCACAGGGTCCTGTCCAACTCCAGCACAAATTACACCACAATTCTTCTTCTCTGGTCATTATTTACATGTAACTAGAAAGGAAAGTTGCAGTTTAGTCATATAATGCATGTAATGACGGCTTAGAAGGAATTAAATAAAAGGTATAATGTGTATTTTTTTTTATCATAATTAGCGTATAAATTCACACTTAAAGTGGTTTGGGCCAAATTTAAAGAAATTCCCTCATGACATTCCTCAGATATAGACGGACAACCCGAAAACATGATCCGGCTACCGCTGGTGCGGAGGCAAAAAAAAATGCAGGAAATGGTGCAATAGGATGCGCGTTCAATTTTCATATCCCATACCTTTTCATATTTAAAAAGTTTCAAACTTGATATATTTCTCGATTTGGTATTGAACTGCATTATCTATTAAAACTGTCCACTTTTCAAGACCAAATATATCTTACGAGCATCACATCCAGGTTACGAGGTCTCACACACATCCAGCGCGTTACTCACAGCCCTAATTATCTCAAAACTGTCACATTAAGTGTCGTGTTTGTGCCGACCTCAACAACTTATAAAGTGAGGAAATATGTTCCATATGTAATATATGTTATTACAGGACGGTGTATCATGGGCCTAGTTTATCGCTGCTATGCTATCTTTGTTTCCCCCGCTAAGACGCCATTAAGGAAATTACCTGAACACAACACATAAGAATATTTAAGCCTGGACGGGAGCTTGTATACACAGCTCTCACGACACAAAGTGAATATCCACCCATGATCCTCACAGTACACACACAACTTTGTGTGACAGTAAGTAAACCGTGATGAGAACATTCCTGCAGTTGACAGGTAGCAACGAGACTGAAGGATAAATGACATGAGTACACACAAACACAAACACAATTTGCACACATTCCCTCTTTTTGTCTTACACACCCACACACACACACACACACACACACACACCAGTGATCTGCTTGAATGGACTCTGCTTAGCACGCAATGACTGTGCTATGTGCTTTTTATTTTTCTTACCCCCGTATAGTTGACTCATGCACTGCTGCTTTGTGTGTGTGTGTGTGTGTGTGTGTGTGTGTGTGAGTGTCGAAACACTAACAGAGTTCACTCTTCTCATATTCACAATAACTGATGATGTGGTGTGATCGGTGACTGTAGCCAAAACTATTGCAGACAGGTTTCAAAATGAGTTAGAGGGGGAGCTGTTCAATTTTTCAACCGACTGGCTGTTGAAAGCCTGAGCTGCTTGTATAAATATATGAAGACACACTCACATGTATGTGCAGGCTCAAATATACAGACGCACGAACACACACACACACACACACACACACAGTCTTAGAGCAAAATAAGTAAAGGCATCATAGAAATAATTCGCGCAACTTCATCCTCAGTTTTTGTTTTGCTGGTTTAGTTCGCAAACAATGGTGTGTAAACACACACCGGCACGGGGACAGGTATATCATGCATTCTGGGTTTACAGTGCCACGGCGCGCAGTAATTGAAAACAGGGCTGAATAATCTGAGAGAATGACAGCCCTGAAAGATTATGTGAACTCAAACATTAACACAATTAAGTGTGTGAGCAGTGGAGTATGTCGCAGCATTAGACACTGTCTTAATGGTCCTCCAGCACAAAGACAGAGGAATGTGTGTGTGTGCGTGTTCGTGTGTGTGTGTGTGTGTGTGTGAGAGTGCATGCATGACAACCCATATCACCATGGTGCGATGAAGAAAGACCAGAAGCAAAACGGCGTCTGTTTAAAGTGCCAAATGTTGCAATACAAAGAAATAAGCTGCCTTTTTTTTTTTTTTGTAATATCAGTTTGATTACAAAAAACAGAAATTCGACCCGACTTCTCCTGAACCCTGTGAGGGGGGTGTGTGTGTGTGTGTGTGTGGGGGGGTGGGGGGGGGGGGGGGACACAGTGATAACAAATTGTTTTTATTTTTTATAGCAGTGATCCGGTTGTTAAAGACAGACGCTTTATCAGACAGTGAGAAAATGATTCAATTGTCTCCTGATGATTCTGCGCCTTAGCAACAGCCGCCGGGTCGGCGTGGCGACGGCCCATTTCTGATTTATCTAGCGGGCTACACTCAGGTGCTGTTTTGTTAACAGGATTGCAGCCATTTATAACTGTGTTTCATTACTGTACTAAGAGCCGATAAGATGATCACTCACATACACATACACACACATTCACACACACGGAGGCGCTAATTCAATCCGCTGACAGGGAAACACGGCAAACAACATCCATTATGGCCTTAGAGCTAATTGGTAATGGGGGGGAGAAAGGGGGAGGGGGAGGTGGAGGGCTGGGTAAAGGGAGCAGGGGGAAGCCTGGGTTAGGTGGAGGATTTCTACAATAAGGTGCACCTCCGGAGAATATCTCTCAATATCTCTCACCACCGATTGATTGCAATTAGTCTTCACATCTATCGCTTAACCACCTAAAAACAGGACTTTTCAGACCCAAGACACGTCACCTCTTCTTTCTTTTTTTGAAAGAAAGCTGTTGCCAGGAGGTACAAGTAAAAAGGAAAATACCTGCCAATAAACCAAACACATCCCTGTGACCGGCAGCAAACTGTAAGCCGAAAACAAAGATGGCATCTCGGCCCCAGGTGGCATCAAACTACGGGTGACATTTAATAATTCCCTTTCTCCCGCTAACCCTCGCCCCCTCCCTCCTCGATCACCTGACTCACTGTTACAATTAGAGATAAATCTTCCTCCTATATACGCAAAAGAAACAGGGATTGAGAGACAAGGTGGTGATGAATTACCGTCAGTCATGCAAAGACAAGATCTTTTAGGATTTTTTGGCTTTGGCTCTGTTTATTTACTTCCTCCATCACACCACATCAGCAACAGAGTGATGGTGGATGAATGACTGGAAAAGCAGGCGGACCGTCAGACAGATGGAGTTGCAGAGAGAAATAAATAACGCCAGTGGAGGTGTTTGAGAGGAGGAGAAGAAGAAAAAAAAAACGAGAGGAAAGATTATAATAAAGAGAAAGAAGAGGAGAAAGGAAAGAAAAGCGCAGTGGGGAAGGATTTGAACGCCCGGGGGAAGAGAGACAGATAAACAGATAGAGGCGAGTAGAGACAGAAGAGGCAGGGAGCGATGGAGGAGCAGATTTAGAGGGCAGGAGATAAGAGGAGAGATAAAAGCGGGGAGGAACAGAAGGAGGGAGGGATGGGGCTGCTGCAGCGTACAATGTTTACATGCACCAATACGTTGTTGAACATGTCTGCTTACTTATGTCATTAGCTGGAACTACTGAGTGTACGCGCACACACAGCTGCGGATGATGGCAGGTACGGAGACACACACGCGGAGACAGAGAGCAGACAGTGATGACATGTTGGTAAAACAAACGTATGTGTCCTAGCAATTAGATCCACCCTTTGCATGTTGGCAGATCTTAATCCTGTGTAAAGGTTTGAGTGTCTTTCAGAGTCTACATGATGAAGAGGACTCAGGAAACAATACAAAAACAGACACTTATGTTCAGGTTTTTTGCGATTTTTTTTTTTTTTTCTCCACTTCTCATGCAACAAAGTCTCGTAAACTTTATGAAATGACCATGAAATCTGAAACCCCCCCCAAAAAAAAAAATGTGTTGCGAAAAAAACGTACATTTTGGAAAGTAAAACAACTTTGTTGGTGAAGCTTTTGTCATTTTTAACCACGTTGGCTCTAGAGTTGATCGTCACTTTGGTCCACACTGAAAAATCTCAACAACTATCCAATGGATTTGAACTTTCATACAGACATGTTCCCTTCAGGATAAATTGTAATCACTTTGGTCCTCTTAACTTTTAACCTAGTGCCATCATGAAAGCAATTTGTTCTGTACTTTGTTTTAAGACCAAATTCCTGCAAAACGTCCCCACATTCCCATCAGCCTCAGCTGGGCTTTGTGTTATGTGCTAATTAGCAAATGCTAGCTGCTAGCATGGCTGTAGATTAGTGTTCAGTGATTGACTATTACTGAACTTGAAAGCCATTAAATGCACCACTATGGAGAATAAAAGAAGAATAGTTTGAAGTGTATTAAGCACAGACTGTATATAAGAAGTGGACGTCGTCAGCATGGAGTCACACATTGGTTTGTGCACTACTGTCTGGAAGCGTCTGATTTACTTCCTTATTGTCTAATTTACTCTAAATGAGATTTAAATTGACAAAATAAACATCATGCTGTATTGAAGAAGACTTGAAACAAGCTATCAGAACTATAAACTCATTCAGATACAGTTTACTGAGGTAAATCAAGTGAGAAGTAGGGTCATTTTCTCATAGACCTTTATACAATGGGACTTCTTTTTGCATCCAGTGAAGTCGCCTCCTGTTGGCCATTAGAAAGAATGCAGGTTTAAGTCATTTCGGCATTGGCTTCACTTTTCAGACCCAAGAGTTACCCCTTGCATTCAAATCAGGTTTATTTACATATTCTAATAAATTAACCGAATTCAGTTGCACATGTCAAACTGATGACAATCTGAAAAGTTTTGGTACACAGTGGAAATTGGAAACAATATAAAATGTATACACTTTGCATATGGAATATAACATGTTAAACTGGTGGTGGAGGCTTCAGAAGCTCTCTCTCATCTCGGGGTTATGTTGTAGTTCTCATAATCAGGATCAGCAGCCGAGCAGCGTCTCACTGCGCTCAGTGTGTCATATTCAGCAGACGTGGATTTAATATCCAGAGGCATGTAGGAGTCACTGTTGGGGTTGGGAGGCCCGGGGACTGAACCAGAACATCTACACTTCTTCTTATTTTTCTTCTTCTTTGCTCTGAGTAGTATAACCACAAATATTACAATTAGCCATCCAATGCAAGTCCCGGCTACACACATTACAGAGAACGTAAACATGCTTTTGCTTTTGTGTGTCAGGTAATTGTTGGAGACTTGGTCTGTGGAGTTCTGAGCATCATAGCCATGTGTCTGAGTCTGTACACAGTCCTTCTTTGATCCAATGTCATGGATGGCAGACAACAAAATGTTTATGGGTCTTCTCTGCACTGTGAGATTGACAGCAGACGAGGGGAGGTCTTTGTAGCCAATCATGGCGCAGGCATAACTGCCCGTATCCTCGATACAGATTGGGTCCAAAGACAGTAAAGGTGAGTTTGCTCTGCTGCTATTTAATTGCAGTCTGTCCTTGTACCAGATGTAGCCTGGGTTGGAGTTCAGATTCGCAGCGCAGGTGGGGACACAAGTCAGCACTATCTTCTGACTCTCTACCACTGTATGATCTGCCACAGACGCATCTTCTCTCCTAACAAACTTGTCCACCAGGATTTTCACAGGAGACTCGAAAACGTAGAGCCTCACACCAGGGACACCTTCACATGTCACCCTGGCACCTGTAACATTTCTAAAATCGTATCGGAAATAGTAAACGGATGCTTCAGCCTTTTTTATGTCTGTCAGTTTCATCGTGCAGTCATTGTTTCCACGTTCAAGGAAGTTCATTCGAAACAAATAAGCTTGCTTCGATTTCAAGGGTTGAAGTTTCAGGTTAGGGTGCAATTTTTTGTACCATCCTGACATTGAGATGACTTGAGTATCATGGGGGTAGGAGCAGGGAAACTCTACGGATGAGCCCTTTAAGCCACATGTTTTTTTGACTTTGTAGGACACACACGTGGGGGATGACAGTTTAACTGAAAGAAAACACAGAATGTACAGGCTTGATTACCACTCTGTGCAGCATGAGGTGAATGGTCCAAATCTTTCTAACAATAACGGCAATAATGTGATGCAGAACTTTACCTGCCGCATGAAACAGCACCAGGAAGACGACCCAAAATAGACTTCCTGCTGCCTTCACGCCCATTGGTGCTTCAAATGCACTGCACCAACAATGACAAAGAAAACGGACATGAAGGGAAAGAAGCACTCTCTTTGTCAAAACAGCTTATATTTTAGTGCGTTTAGGTAAATCTCATGCAAGGAAATTATACATTTGCCTTCCAGAAATTAGAAATGTTAATAACTGAGGATCAACAAAAGAAGTAACAGAAAAGGTCACAACGATTTCCCATTGCTTAAGATTGAATAACCACTCCTCTATATATATACTGTATATTACAAAGGTATTTATAGTTGTTCACTGTGATATGAGGCTACAAAGAAAACACAAAAATTCAATTCAGATTCAAACGTCTTTCTTTCGAACTCTTAAAGATCGAGGATTGTAAAATCCTACGTAATTGTATATCTTGAATGAGAGAAGCCATGGTACAAACATCACAAATGACAATAAATAACCCAAAAGATCACACTTACAACTGAGACAGTCGTGCAGTCTGGTCAGTTGCCATGAAACAACACATCAGGTTTGAGGTTAAAGCACCAGTTGGTGCGGATGTGGAAGCCAACACTCCCCACCCCCAGCGTCAATCAGCATTACTCACCAAAGTGCTGCTGATGTCAGACAAACACAGGACTCAAATTTGACTTGATGAAGAACCATTAGACGTTTAAAGTTATTCTTTTTTATGGTATATCTCCACCCAGAACCTGCCAAGAGAAGTGTCTATTCCCTCTCTTATTGATACCTTTAAGAAGAAATGTAATGGATTTCAAATCCTTTTTATAGACTATAGCTTGAATGTTAAACTATAAATATAGCATGTCACCCTATAAAAGTTATTTAGTTTTTCATAAACAGGGCTGGGTATTGAACCTCAAAACATTTCTGGTCATTTCTATTTCTTTAGAATGGACTGTGTTGTGGCACTATGAGACTGAATATGACTGGATATGTTGTGGCTCATATGGCTGCCCAACCCTGTCTCCTACTAAATTATCTTCCCATACAACTAAACTGCATTCTCAATTACATTTCGAGGGAAACATGTATTCTCACGGATTACGGTAGTTTTAAACACGTTGAAAATTGAAACAAAACAAAACAAAGATGCAACAAAACTACTTGGTTAGGTTTAAAAAAAAAAAAAAAAAAAGATCATGGTTTGCCTTTAAATAAGTATGTTTGTAACGTTATTTAAGTCACAGACGTACATTTAAATAAGTCAACATTGACTTTTGGTTTCATACGGGACATGAACTCTGGTCTCCTGTGTTTGGTTTACCACCAGCACTCACACACTGACCTCCTCCAAATGTGGACTTCTGCGGACATTTGTGATCTGTCACAAACTATTTTAATCAGAGAGAAAACGCGTTGCTCTCGAAAACTAATTGACAATAGTTTCATTGCACGGGCTGACAGATTTGGTTTAGTTTCACAGTTACAGACGTTTGGCCAATTTGGGATGAAAATCTATTGCAGTTCGTGGGACTTAGACCAGCTTTGGTGCAGAATCAGAAGTGCACCCGAGCCGAGTCATTACATCCATCACCCGCTGACAAGTCTTGCAACACCAGATCAATTTGGCAGAAACATTTCAAAACTCTTTGTTGTATCGAGTTTTCATTTATAAAAGCCCTAAATCTAAAACATGTGATTGTTTAAAAAGATTCCAAACCATTTTGTGATTATAATGCACTTACTTAGGTGTGAAAATAATGAGCCGCCTCCTAACCCAAAACATTCTGCACATTGCTCGCATGCCCAGGCAAAAGGTCTTTTACGAGCGTGAACGTGAATATCTCACCTGCTGCCAGACCAGAGAGATGTGAGTAAGAGCTGACACAGTCATGAACAATGTCGGCACATATTTTAATGAATATGCCAATTTGATTATGTTGAGTTTTATCAATGTGCTTCTTTACATGTACACATTTTAGGTTTAATAACCCTAATGGGAGAACTACACTCAAGCAATAGATATTTAACCAAAACAATTATGTTGAGTTGTTGTGGTTTGGACGTCAACATCCCCACACTTCCTGTGTTTTAGTTATTTTTAGATAAAAAAAAGAAATCTTTTTTTTTTTTTGATGAAACACTATGTACTTTGCAACTCACATATGATACACTTTATTGTCTTTTAACATATGCTCAGTCTTTTACCCCAAAGGCCATTTTCTATTTTTTTTAATTGATTTGACGTAATTTTCTTATATATGGATTTAATTTGTAAGAAGTTATGTGAAAAATGAAATGATGAAATGGTAAGGTCTATTAAACTAAGGAAAAGACCTGGAACTCAATTAAGATTTAAAATAAGATAATCAAAAAAAATAATAATTACACTTTTAGCACCAAAGTAGAGCGAAATGCTTTTGATTGAGAGATGTAATGAGAGACAAGAAATCTTTACTTTTAAATGTTTAATATATTTTTTGATCAAAATCCCAGAGTGCATGGTGTTCAGGATTTGCTCTGCTCCTTCGTAGCCATACTCAATATTCGATTTTTATCATTTTCCTGCGTCCTGTGCGATTGCAGAAGGCCTGAACGATGTGTGTTTTCATTTTTTTTGCAAGACAAAAAAAGCCTCCAATTCTTTGAGAGATGACAAATATGGACAGAAGATGTTTGACTTCACTCTGGATTTCTCCAGCAGCGTGCCTGCAGACATCCTCTTGTATAAAGGGGGAAATGATGCTCTGGAATGGACTCATATTCCTCCGCGGTTATACAGCCCTACAAAGGGACCATGAGCAGACTCTCATGACACCTGAAAGAGAAACATGAAGGCAGCTCATTAGCTCATCTTACTCCTGTCCGTTGCTCAGGGCTCCGGGTTTTGTGCTCCTTACACCAACTGCATCTTTGCGCGTTGGCCTTGGTAATAGGCTGTTTTTGAATGGCAGCTCTGAATGGCAGCTTTGTGTTGCTCACACTGTACAGCGTTGGTTGACCCGGTGTCACAGAAGGTTTTAGGGGTTGATTAAAATCTGTGGTCAATTTTCTATTCCTACAAAATGTTAGCAGCTTTCCCTACAGTAAATGTTTGTCTACCTCTGTGGCTGAGCTTTGACTCGAGACCACTTTAACTCTTGGCCCTTTCATCCATTAAATTAATGCATGAAAGTTTTCTTTTTTTGCTTTTGTGAGTGTTACTCATGTTGCACAGAAAAGCCACATACTAAGGACTCTTTTATTACCAAGGTGGCAACTTTTCAGAAAATCTTTCTATTTTATATTTTTAACAACTTGTTTTTAAGACTAATAAATAGGTTTGCGGGTTTATTTTCTCAACCCGTAGAGATGCATCCAGCCCTTTAATGAAAGTGAAAACATAACAATCATTTAATCAAGGGAACACAACAGCAGCAATACAACAGCTATGATTTCCATTTTTTATCGTGTTCAAAGACACTTAGTCAGGTATACTCTCACTCAGTCCAAGCAAAGCAGTCTTGAAACATGTCTTTACATGTCTTGTTATATATCTAAATTGGCATTTGATAGCAGGGCCACGTCATCTGTGTGCCAAATTAGACAAATGATTTAACATCTTCTACAAATGTATTTGTGGAGCTATTTTCTTGATCTTGGAGACATTAGTTTGAGAGATAAAAATGTAGAATCTGTGTATATTTACGGCCAAAATCACAAAGAATGCATTGCGGCTGCTGATAGCGCCATGAATTGCACATCCTTTGCAATGGTCTGCCCTATCTGGAGCTCCTCCGGTTGATGACTTAGACCTCGCTGTTGATTAAGAAAGCTGCAGAAAAAGCTAGCAAGTCGACCTTGAGTTAGGAAATGTTTTTTTTTTTTTTTTTTTTATCATAATGCTGCAAATAGTTTTTTACGCCAGTGTTTCTTAGAGGTTTAAATGGCCAATCACTGATTTTGGTTCACTGACAATGTAGTTTGTTCACTTTCTTTTTCTTTCCAAGCTAAGCGAATGCATCTCTGTTCAAAAGCATATCAACACGTACAGCGCTGTGACTATGGCTGCGCTCGGTTCGCTCGGTCTGTTGCTGGTTCAACCTGTTGCTTTCAGTTCCGTAAATCACTTGTAGCGCTTTCGTACCTGTGAGCCAATCACACTCTTTAGTTGATCTGTGTACGGCGTGATGATGTAGAGGTGGAAGACACGCCGCTGATGATGATGGGCTCTACCCCCAGAATGATTTCAATTAATTATTGCATTACTGTCACACATTAGCCCACTGGCCAGAAAACAAATGTTCCTCTGCAAACAAAGAAAACCAAGAATAAACCAACAAATTAATTTACTCTTGAGGCGATGGCAGAGTCAAGCCCATGAAAACGGAACCAAACACCAACCATTATTCAGAGCAGAAGCAATGCCATCTGCTTTGAATTTATATCTCTATGTGCATGTAATTTGTGCCGTAGTTGATCCAAGTACTGTGTAAACACATTTCAATATACACTGGGGGGTGGGGGGGGGGGGACATCAGGACGGAGATGAGTGACGTGGTCTCTCTCAATCCACGTCTTTCCCTCCCTCTCTCGGACACTTTTGGTATGTTGATGGATACGGCGCACTCAGCAATATTTCAAGGTATGATAGAGGTGCAAGAAAAAACCCTTTCATTGCAAAACAAACAGGCCTTCGAGCTACTTAGGCTTGTGTTGACAAATGGGGAGGGAGCATTAAGTACAGTCAGAAATGGCAACGTGAATCCCCTGAAGAATCGAAAGAAAAAAATCTGACTACTTGGTTAGACCATAAACATAACCATAAGGCTGGGTAAATCTCACACACACACACAGTCCTTTGATGAGCCTGGGGCTTAGAGGGAATAATGGTTAGCAACCTGAAAAATGCCCTCATCACAAAAGGCCTTCGACAGTAATAAATGAAATAGTTGAGCCAAACACATTAATCCATGTGCATGTGTGTGTGCGCGTGTGTGTGCATCCCTGTATTTGTCTGCATATTGCCGCTGGTACAGTATCTGTGAGTGTTTTGGTGTGTCCACACACACACGCACGCAGGCAAGCCTCTGTGTGTGTGTGTGTGTGTGTGTGTGTGTGTGTGTGACCCAGAGAGAAAGAGAGACAGCTGAGAAAACTCTGAGAGCGTCTTAGCGTAAGAAAGTGAGAGGTAGTAACACACTGTCAAAGCAAATACTCTTGCCGTCACTCTCTCTGGGCTGCGTTCACACTAAGCTTACGTGGAAAAACACTGGTTACGTGCGAAAACAATGTGCGTCTGCACTAGCGTCCTCAGCTAGTGCAGACTTCAACTATATTAAAGGATTATTAAGAAGTTGTCTGGGAAAATAAGCACAAAAAAACAGATTCATGACAACAGTGTTTTCACAAAGAAGATTAATTGGACTATTCTTTTTTTTTTTTTTTTGTTCCTACCAGCAGTCCACATAACCGTGTTCACGATCCTTACATAATATTAAATTAATTGATCGACTGCTTGGGAAATACACCAGTCTGTCCATTAAATATTAGGCTGTAGCTAGCAGCCAATTAGCTTAGCTTAGCAAAAAGACTGGATACAGGGGGAAACTGCCAGCGTGGCTCTGTTGAAAGGTAACACGCTAGTTTACTCATCATGGGTCAACGTGAGCTCATGGGGAGGCGTATAAATAGCACGCCACTTTTAAGAACATTTCACGTGTCATTTAACACCCCGTACTCATTTCCAACTCGGCACATATGCACGCACGGTCGCAGTTTTGAACACGTGGTTAACATTGTGAATTCAAACATAGCTACTCGGTTAGATTTAGTTACGTAAATGAAGTTACGTGTAGATCAGTTAAGAAGTCCGGGTAAACGAGTCAAGGACTTTTGGTTTCACATGCACGAACAGCCGTCTCCGTCATGAGTTTGTTTGACCCGCCGTGTCCTTCTCCCTATGCGGACTTTCTTGCTCTTTATACTATGTCACCTGACTTTCGGAGCACTTGCTCTGAGCATCTAATATTGCTGCAACGTGAAATGACTTAAGAAATTGGCTCGTTATTCATCCGATATTTGGTGATACCAGGCTGCATATGTGGGACTCAACCTGCGAGCACAGTTGTATGTCGTCACTATGTTGTGCAGGAGCTCACTGAAGTCTGATCTTGCCCTGAGCTTGGAGACACTATGGAGTTACATCAGGAGCATTTTAGGAACTAACATATTTGGAGCTTGGACCAAAAAACTAAAAGCCAGGCTATCACATCTCTTGCATGTCCCCTAACTTTATGGAAGAGAAACCCTGAGGTACCCCTGGCACACACACCCTCACCTTTGAAAAAGGTTCCCAGTTTTTAAGTGTCAGCATACAGAAAAATGTAATAAAGCCCAATTAGTGTTAACATACTCTCTCACCCCCCCATACACAACCCCTCTCTCACTTTCTAAACTGTATACATTTTCTCCCTCTTTGTGTCTAAACTGTGTATTTTTAGTCACCATTTGGCTTCACCTTGTTCTTCCCTTCCTTCTCTTTGCCTTCGCTCTTTCTCTCTCTCTCCAAACTGTGTATATTTGGGTCTGTCTATAGGGAGTCAGGGGTCATTATTAATCTTGCTAGCTCTCCTACCTTCAGGCATAACAGCAGGGCAGCATGAGCATGTGTGTGTGCGTGCGTGCATGCGTGTGTGTGTGTGTGTGTGTGTTTGTGTGCACATGTGTGTGTGTGTATAAGTGAGCGGGAAAGGAGTGGTTGCGAATGAGTCAGTTACGCTGTTCGAGTAAAGGTGTGGGAGAACATGTTTTTGTGAGTGCACTGTCTGTATGCCGTTTAAGTGTGTGTGTGTGTGTGTGTGTGTGTGTGTGTGTGTGTGTGTGTGTGAGTTTCCCAGTGTTTCTGTGTGTTTGAAGGAGAGGGAAAGTGCATTTTGCCATGATGGATCATGAGAGACCCACATTCTTAATGCACACTCGCACAAGACAGATACCCATGAGAAATTAAGGGGGGAGAGAGGCGGGGGAGAGGGGGGGAGAAAGAGGGGAAGAGAGAGGGGAAGGGAGCAAGAAAGAAAGAGAGAGGTGGCGATGAGGAAACGGAGAAAGGAAGGAGAGAGCAGGGAGAGTCCCTGTTCCTCCTGAACTCATTAACCGTTGTCCTCTCCGCCCTCCCTCCTGCACTCCCACAATGCCAAGCAGCGGCGTGCATCAATAATGCTGGTGACAGCACGAGGGGGACGGGTCAGACAAGCAACCGCCATCTCCCTGGCAACCACCACTACGGCCACCATCGCCACGACAACAATTGCTGAGCGCACACGGGGGGTATCCCCCTTCCCCGCTGGCCCAGCTCCCCTCCTGCAGCCGTCACACAGCGAGGGCCGTCGTGCCTGCTGCTGCTGGATCAGAGGCAAGCTAAATCCGCAGCACGGCTCCGGCATAGGATGAGGCGAGAAAAAGCTGACTGATCTCGATTCTGAGGTGAACCGAATGGACAGGAGATTCAATCTGAGCCGAGTTTAGCGGCATTATTCAACAGTCCAAGAGGAGAAGGAAGGGTAAGGGAGGTTCTTGAGGCAGGAATCCCAAAACGAGTCACTGTAGCTGGTCTGTGAGGCTCTCAGAGTGTCGCTGTAGCTGCGTGCAAGACACCATTGTTGAGAGAATAGTTGCCCTTCATTTTTTAAAGAAAAACAAGTACAAATGTGGATACAGAAAAAAATAATCAGGTTCAGGATGCAGTCAGAAAAGTTTAAGATGATTATAAGCCTGGAGTTCGCTGTGAAGTACAAAAACAAGTAATATTTGGTGTTTTTTCTTGATCATCAAACCAGCATTAGTTCTTTAATGTGAAAGAGTTCGTCGTGCTAAAATCATGGAGGAGTCATTCCCAACGCTGCAGCTCTTGCAGAGCTTTTTAGTCGCTCTTAGCTCATTTTGCTCTTTCTGCAGTGAAGTTATGAAGCTCTGATAAAGCTGCCCAGCACCAAATAGCAGACGAAGTTTGCCAGTAACTGTAAAAAGTAAAAGAAAATAATCATTTGGAAAGCTACAGAGTAAAATATCTTTCTCAGGACTTGATGGAGACCAGGGCGGAGACCAACAGAGAGCTAAAAGCAGAGTGAATGTAGCTTTGTTTGTGCTTTAATTTGACGATGGAGCCTCAAATACAGTAAAAGTCCTGCCTTCCTTGACTTTTCTGAAAAATTAAATATTGGATTATGCATGCATGTTTAAAGCTGACAGTAGTTTCTAAAACACCTCATCATTCAAACAAATCTATAAGAACACTTTTTCATTCAACAACTTCCATTAGATGGTGACAGTTGCACACCTGAGTGGCTTTCTTTTACAGTTCTTTTTAAAGAAATTTACCCTGATTGCACCTAACTGAACATGTACAACTTCAAGACTGTTGAGGGGAAAAAGTAAAGCTAAAGTAAATCTATCAAATTGTGCCAATGGATAAAATCATGATACATTTTGTTTTTTTTTTTAAATCAGGCAGAGAGAGTCGCAAATGAAATAGATGTTAAGTTGTTTTCTTACCGCTTACATGCAGCTAGTTTTCACAGTCCATGTTGTCGCATCTCTTTCTTCTTCTTCTTCTTCTTCTTCTTTCAGACTGACGAGATTTTACCACTGGAATTTCCTTTTTTTTTTTTTTTTTCTTTTTTTACAGCATTTCATCCCAGCTGCATGAAATACTCCCCAACTATAAAAAACAATGCATAAAAGGCTTAAATCAAGCAATTAATCTAACATGCAACTGCACATTTTGTGTTTTTTAGTAACCAATTAATAATTACATAATAAAATTTTAATAAGTCTATTAATGAGACATTTGCTCATTTTAGTGGCGCAGACTAACATAATTGTTAGGAAGCAGAAGTGGATAGAAAGAGATAGATAGATAGATAGATAGATAGATAGATAGATAGATAGATAGA
>CALSCE010000091.1:17524170-17534550 GCA_943593645.1 Bovichtus variegatus
GGATGGATGGATGGATGGATGGATGGGGGGGGCCAGAGGCTATACTCTCACACACCAAATTTGATTAAGCTCCCTTGCCTGTTAATCTTTAGTAATATAATTAATTCATTAAAGGTTAATGGTCCTGTCACTGCAAAACAGCACATATGAACGTGTGTGTGTGTGTGTGTGTGTGTGTGTGTGAGGCAGAGCGATGCTGCTTTATGAAGAGAAAATGAAGAAACACAGACAGGCAGAGCAAACGTCTCGCGGAAATTGACGATAAAACATAATAACGGGGAACTCCTCGCGCGCAGACGTCGACGCTGAGTTGAATATCATATCTAGTAATCGTGTTTTTTTTCCTCCGTATTATTCGTTAAGAAGAGGATCGGTGCGAAATGTCAGATCTGAGTTCGCGCGCCTTCTGATAGATGTGAAGCGACGACGGCGGCGGCGGCGGCGGCGCGGCTGCCTGCGCGAGCCCATGGAGCTCGCGAGAGAGATATTTCCTCTCCTCTCGGACGGAAAAACAAGGCGAGGAAGGGCGGAGAGGAGCGGGTGAGGGAGGGGGAGGAGTTGAGTGCGGCAGCTTGGCCAATCACACAGTGAGACCCTCTACGGGCGGGTCTTGAGTGTGGGGTCTCAGCCAATCAGAGCTCAGATGAGGGTTCCTGCCCCCACGTGGGTTTTGAGTTCCAAACAACAACGACCAGGCTTTGGGCCAATCACGGGCGCGCAAGGTGTTAATCTTGACGCGGATTGGCTCGCTGCTTTTCACAGAGTCCCCTCACTCATCACGTTTAGCCCGTTGTTATTAACTCTTTCGTACCACACAGGAAGGAGCTGCTTTGCCCATAAAACACAAACCCGCACTGTAATAGCCAAATGTGAATTAATGAATGATTCAGAGGCGGTTTGTTTTTAGAAACGCGATACATCAGTTAATCCGGACTGTTTCAAAGCCTCGTTTCAGACACATTCAAAGAAAAGCGAGGGTAATATCCTGAACTACAGTGGAGGAGCACATGGTGCGACCAGAGCAGCGCTGCAGCCTTGTCAAGCGTGCGCGTTGCCCTGATCATAATCAAATCAGCATGCAAGAAAACCAATGGGATTAAAAGCACATGAGAAATGCATGCTTAGCAGTGAGGTATAACCCACATTCACACATCCAGGCTCTAAAATTGTGGGTCAAACCTGCTCCTGTTATGCCATGTACAGCCTGCACTACATGGCAGAGAAACAGACCCTGGTACGGGGACTGGGAATGATTGAAACATGGAGAAATACACCCCCTCCTCTTCCTCTCTCGTTTTAATTGCACTGATGTTTTACAGTTGATAACGTTGCACGTGTTGTTGACGCCTTTCAGTTTCTGCAAAGTCCCCCCCCCCCAAAAAAAAAAAAAAAAAAAGCAGGAGACATTAAAAGCAGCCATTTTAAATAGCACTAAAGTCATTCCCTCCTACGCTATGCAGTCACACAGGCACCAACACTGACAAACCAAGCATCAATCTTCTCTCTCTTTTTTTAACCTCCAAAAAATATATAGGCAAGGTTCTCATAAAGGAGCCAAAGTAGAAGGCTGACACCGCCTCCCAGTGGCGGCTTTGGGGATTACAACTGTGAGCATGCAAGTCAAAGTGTGTGTGTGTGTGTGTGTGTGTGTGTGTGAGGACACAACTGTTTTATGCAGAAAAAGTAGAATAACAGGTTTAAACCATTTGTTTTCTTACTGCAGTTCTTAATTGGATACTTGTATTTATATTAGTTTAGATGGAAGACACTCAAATGTAAAAGTGCATTTCATTTCCTACACACTGACACCACATGTCTGCAAGGTAGGAATCTGTTGTTGCTTTTCGTGGAGGTCATGGCAGAACTGTTTTATCGTTGTGGTTTTTTGGGTTTCTCCCTTTTAAAAGTCCGAGATGTCCTCCAATGTGTAAGGAGAAGAGACACGGGAAGGAGACAACGAGGAGCAAAGAAATGGAGGTGTGTTGATGAGGGAAGGAGGAAGAGGTGGTTAGAAAAAGCTGATGAACACAGGACAGGTTTCACATGTAAAAAAACCCTTTTTCCAACTGTCATGTTGGGAGCAGGATGGAAAGTGTGTGTTAGGTTCATTTGCATTGAAACATGTCCTCCTTTTTTCACTGACATTTCAGTCAAATAGTGATTTCAGTTAGTCGCTGAAGCTCCTGCTGGTGCAGCATCCTCAGACTTATTCCCACTTAATGTCACGCCCATGCATATAGAAGAAGGAGAAGAAGAGGAAACGAGAAAGCGTGTCTTTTCCGTTATTTTTCTTGCAAAATGTGTGTATTCTTATGGGGAGATAAGACAGTGACGTCTGGGTAAACAAGTAAGAGCCAGTGTAGTGTCAGGTGTTCCCAATATAGGATTTAAGTTTATATGCAAACGACTTTGTCTTACCTTTTTCACTCTTTTCCACCATATCTTTCCACCTGAAACATAACAAAACAGACTCAGAATATTCAAATGTCAGTTTTCCTGTTTAATTTCCTTTTTTCCCAATAATTTCCGACATGGTTGTCCTACTCTCTTCTAGCATAACCCCGTCCTTTAGATACTCATATTACGCTGAGTAACAGGTTGCCATGTAATGCACACTCCCAGTGTTAAATACATAGTTGTGTCCTGATTTTTACAGAAATAGATTCACAAGGTGTCAGTGCAGAGAGGAAGGAAAGCGAACAAAGGTACAGAGCAGCAAAAAAAAAAAAAACAACTTACAGCTTGTTTCGGCATGCTTTTTTGCAACAACAGGGACAACGAGAGGAAGATTGATCCAGATGATCTCTTTCATTCAGTTCACAACCTCTGGAATTGAACTGAAGACGAGAGAGAGGAAGAGGGGCAGAATGATTTAAAGTGGAAAAAAAGGGGGGAAAGGAAACTGAGGAAGAGTGTGGAAGGGAGTGTGTATTTGTGTGTGTGTAGCGAGGGTCTAAGAGTTGGAGGGGAGGGGGGGGGGGGGGCCGGGGGGGGAAAAGGAGGCCCCCCGCAGTCCCAAGTAATGGCAGAATAGAACTTAATAGGGTAGAAAAAGGCTGGAGGCTGTTAACTCAGAACGGTCATTTTGAATTCCCCATTTTCTCCCTCAGTCACTCCCTTTCCCTCTCATCCCTTCTTCCATGCACATTCTATATATCTGTAACGTGGTTTCCCATCCCTGTCTGCCTGTGTAATTTGCCGATTCTCCCCCCGTCTCCCTGCACCCTTAACCCGTCTCCCACCGGTCACCTTTCAGCTGTTTCCGCTTCCTTTCCTCTCTTCATCTTCACCTCTTTTCCTCTCCTCCCAGCCTTCACCCATCCCTCCTTCCCTCATCTCTCCCTCCTCCTCACCTCCCTCCCTCCCTCCCTCCCCCTCTGTGTCTCCTTGGAGGAGGTGTAATGATAGCTATTTGAGTGTCATCAGACGACCGCTGTAATGGCTTCTAAAGCACCATTCCACGGTTGCCACGGTGAACCTTGCACAGCCGCCGTCCCAGAATAAAGGGTTGGGGGTTCGGGGGGGGGGGGGGGGGGTTTGGAAAAAAAAAAAAAAAAAAAACATCTGGTTGGCTATCGACAGGCGTCACCGTGCCGGCACAACAGCAGACGATGACACAGCCCCCGGGGGCTACAGAGAGCGATCTAATGATGCGTGGGATAGGACACATATGAGGAGGAAGTACAGTAGTGATAATAGTGATCGTAATGAAAATAATAGCACTGATAACAATAACAGTATATGACTTACTTTGATTGTGTGCTCCTCCTGCCTCCTTTTCCCTCCCACTCTGCAGTGTGTTTTCTATGTGTGTGTATTTGTGGAGCCTGTTCCCCCCACGATGATTTCAGGCATGGGAAATGTGAAGATCTGATTTCCAATTTATTTGTGTTATTTTAAAGATAAGGAGTGTTGTCACACACACATTATGCACACAGGCAGCTCCTCTTACCAATAGAGTATCAGATGGCTTGTCCAAGACGAGAAGCAGAGGGAATGTTTTTAGTGAAGTGATTTATCCACATCATTAAGAGTGTTTATGAACAGACAGGTGGACTGGAGCGTTTTTCAAAGGTCCTGGAGGACTACATAAAGTACCTTATTGTACAACCTTATTGTACATCGCTAATGTCCCTTTAATGTCAGTTTGAACGGCACGTGTCAAGTACAATTCCATTGTACTTGTTGACAGAAACACTCTAAAATGTTTAAGATGAGTTTACACGAGCTGGACGTCCTGCATGCAGAGCGGTGCGCCCTCTCAAGGTTAAGCATTAGTGCCTTGTGTAGTAAATCAGTATGAAGTGAGTCACATGTACTTAGTGAAGAACCTCAGTCAGTCAATATTCAATAAAAATAATATAGTATTTGCAATTTTTCTTTACTAATACCAAGTGAAGAGTCAACATTTTAATGAACACTTTTCATTGTCATTTGGCCATTATTAAAAAAGATATGTCACAGATATACGCATGACAGCGTCAGCTCAGGTATAAATAATCTCCAGGCCTTTAAAACTCTCAGGAAAAGTCAATGAAAAACATCATTTATGAATTGTTATAATTAAAAAAGAGACAAGTAACAAGGAGAAACCAAACGTCCCAGTGCCTACCGCACTACAGCAAACTAGAAATATTTCATTATTAATAAGTAACAAAAATAACCACAGGTTTGGATTCTTGTCCTGTGCTGGACACATTTGTGAGGTTCCTATAAGTATTGTGAGGGTAAAAGTGATACTTTTGTATTAAAGATTGATGATTTTGAAAGCTGTTTTCTTATGCAGAGCCGGTGGTCTGCTCCTGTCTTCTTATCGTCTCTAATGCGTTTTCTTTTTGGTTACATACTGTGGGGATAAAAGCAAAGCAGCAAAGTTTGCGACTTGCAGCAGGGAAGGTGATCTCAAGTCAGCATCTCAGAAATGTCTGTCTGTTTAATGTTCACACACTCAATAACAGCACTCATGTCCTTCAGTATCTGTGTTTGTGTGTGTGTGAGCGAGAGTTTGTGTGTGTGTCACAAGCATTGTTTATCACGTTTAGCGTAAAGCGCAGCAGTTCAAGTCTGGGTCAGGAGGAGTAAATCTTTAGGTGGGTGGTGTTTACAACGAACACTGGGACCCTCCTCTGACCTTTGTGTGTGTGTGCGTGTGTGTGTGTGTGCGTGCGTGCGTGTGTGGTGATGACACACATGTTGCTGTGGGTCAGTGAGTCTATGTGTATGTTTATAGCCATTGACAAGCAGAAGGGGGAGTGTGTGTGTGTGTGTGTGTGTGTGTGTGTGTATGTGTGTGTGTGAAGAGTGGGGAGGGGTTGTGCCGGTAGATTAGCCAGGTTGGGATGATTGGGTTGAGGATTAGATGGATTCAGGAACAGACACGTCTGTTTACTCTGCAGAAAAGACTTATAATAGGCTGATTGGCAAGGTTGATTACTCACACACATGCAGGCGCACTTACTGCACACACACAGTCATTGAAAACCCCATATGTTGATTAGCTTATTATTGTTTCCTTTACACACCCGCCATCTCCTTTCCCTTTGCTTGTCTCCAAAATTCGGATGCAAAGTGCGACTCCCTCGGCCTCTCAGAAACATTTCCCATTAGGACTGACCCAGAGAGCTTGCAATCAGAGACGGTGTGTAACTAAACCCCCAGCATAGGCAAGTAAGGAGAGCTGCACTCAGGCAACTACCCTAAAGGCACAGGGAGCGCTCTGGTTACCCGGCGCTGTGTGTGCATGAGTGTGCATGTGTGTGCGTGTGTGCATTGTTTCTACTTACCTGTCTTTATGTGTCACAGTAAGAGGCGAAGTGCAGAGCTCGGAATAAAGCGCAGAGAAAGGCAGGATTATACACATGGCAGGTTAGAGAAAGGCAGAGAGAGAGAAGGAGAGGATGGGAGGAAAGAGCGACAGAGGGAGGCTTAAGACTACAGAGGCGAGCACCCTTTGTTGCTGAGTTCAGCTGTGATGGACGGCTTATGTTTAGGGGAAGAGTGAAGGAGTCCTTCAATGCACTACCATAAAATTTGCAGGACAGCTGAGGATGTTCCTCTTCACTGATCAAACTTTTGTCTGACAAACGAGGAACCTGGACTTCAAGGAAGGTGAAGACGAAGGTCAGTGTATTCGATGTGATCCAAAGATAGTGGGCAAAGGAGGGGTATAAACTAAACCCAAGGGAAGGCTAGTCAGGGGGGACCAGGTGATTGAGCCTTCAGGGTGAATAACAAGTCAAGCAAGAACAGGAGTTAGGCTGTACGAGAGAGCACTGTTCAACAAGAGAGAGGGAGAGGGTCGGCTGCAGAAGTGGAGATAAGCCGTCAAGAACAAAATTAGTCTACAGAGAAAGAGAGGTTGAAGCCAGACCCTGGACTAAAGAGAGATCAAGGTTGACTCAAGTCCTTGCTGCCTGATTAGGGTGAGGAGAGTTAGCGGTGGAGGGGAGCCGGGAGACCCGATCAACAGAACGTGAGAGCCAGCGAGAGAAGGAGAGGAGAGAAAGAGAAGCCTCTTAAATCTGGGAGCTGGAATTAGAGCCGCAGAAACTGCAGAGGGGAAGCCACAAAACCACAGTAAGTAAATTAGGCGGCTGTAGCTGGAAAAATGTATAATGAAGCCATGGGCGGGGGAAGGAATTTGTGGTCTTGAGAGTGCTTTATATACTGTACCTTAATGAATTGATTTCCTGTCTCGAAGACTTTCTCATTTCATCATTCTCCATGACTTCACTGCCTTCCTTTTTCCTCACCTCTTTAAAAAATACCTTTATAACCCCCTTTTTCTTTTAATGCATACCCCTCACTCTTGCATCCCATGTCAGGTCTATTTGCCTACTCTCTTGCTTATTTCTCTTTCCCCCCATCACTAACTTGTCTCACCCCTTGTTCTCCTTCTATCTCTCACATTTCTGACTCCACAGGTGAAGATGCCTGCTAATGGGAATCGTCCCTTGAAGTTGCAGTTTGGTCTAATCAACCATGAGGGTCGCTACCTCACTGCAGAGGCCTTTGGCTTCAAGGTACAAACATGTCATTCAATATAAAAAGAGGGATTTTAACATTTAGGCATGGACTTGTCAGGGTTGTTGTACTCACAACATAAACCCTAACCCTTCATGCTCTATTTCGTTGACTCTCAGGTGAATGCGTCCGCACCCAGCCTGAAGAAGAAGCAGATATGGACTCTTGAGCAGGAATCGCAGGACACCCAGGTGGTCTACTTGCGCAGCCACCTGGGACGATACCTCGCCTCTGACAAGGACGGCAAAGTCACCTGTGAGGCTGATGGGCAAAATTCAGACTGTCGCTTCCTCATCGTGGCTCAATCAGACGGTAGCTGGGCCCTGCAGTCTGAGCAGCACCTCCGCTTCTTCGGAGGCTCTCGGGACTACCTGTCATGCTTTGCCCAGGTAATCACAGATGCCGAGCTGTGGGCAGTGCACCTGGCTCTACATCCTCAGGCCAACCTGCTGTCTGTGGCCCGGAAGCGTTACGCCCACCTCTCTATGGAGGATGGGGAAATCGCTGTGGATATGAACATCCCCTGGGGTGTGGCAGCGCTCCTCACCCTTGTCTACATGGATGGAAAGTACTGCCTTAAGACCTGCGACAGCCGCTTCCTCAGCAATGATGGGAAGCTCTTGATGCAGAGTGGGAGGGCCACAGCGTACACGCTGGAGCTGAAGTGTGGGAAGCTGGCCTTTAAAGACTGTGAGGGGAAGTATTTGTCTCCAATGGGGCCTACAGGCACCCTGAGGTCTGGACGGTGCTCCAAGCCAGGCAAAGATGAACTGTTTGACCTAGAGGAGAGCCACCCACAGGTGATTCTGATGGCCGCCAATGGGCGATATGTCTCCATAAGACAAGGTAAGGAAAACACATATACATCAACTGGAGATTTTGCCTTGAGGCCTCGCATGCATGCACAAGCCACAACTCTCGCAGCTTCCTGGGTTCCCTAAAGTCTTACACAGGAACCCAAATGTCTGGTTAAATGGCCGAAGGCTGACCCTATGTGCCACTGATCACATGAGCCTTGAGCTGACAGACACTGACCTACACGCATACATAACGAAGCACAGCGGCAACAAATACTACAACTACTACAGTTACTACTACTAGCCTATATACTTACATACTGTGCACTGATACGTCCCCAGAAAACTCAGCTTACAATTCACAGGAAGTAACTTGTGGGCAAGCTTAATATGCATCTTGAGGAACAGGCCACTCTGTAATGATTGACAACTGATGCATGGTAATTATGGGTAATGTAGTCTGCACATCAACATTCATCGACATCACATTGGATAGTCAGGAAAACAAGATAGATGAAGCTGATATGGGAGACTATCAGCGTTATCTGGGAGACCTGAGACATTGGTTTTAGGGCTGCAATTGATTTAGGTTAGTCCACAGTTGGTATTACGTCTTCCACTAGTGAGTGGTTTGGTCAAACGACAGATTTATCGCGCACCCATGTTGGCAATAACTGCAGAAATAGATTTCTCAACAACATTTTGTGAGTTTTAATGTAAGCAGAGAAGGTTTTGTATTCCTGTAATGGTGGATACCCCCTCATAAAATGCTGCTCATATAATAGAAAAGGTTTAGCCAAATAATCTATCATAAATGGTGATCTTTTCAAAAATCCCCTTTCATTCCCTCTCAAATGTACCTCCTGGCTTTGTTGGGTAATGGTGTGAACACACTAGGCTTTTGCCCCTCTGGCTTACTGAAACAGCTGCTTGTAACCTATATACTGTGCAGTAATGCTCTGTTGATACTGTATTATGTATTTACCCCTCGGCCTTGTGACAGGGCCATTGGAGTGCGTTATTTGATCAGCATGCGGGCACGACACCAGACTACAATACTGATGGATTACACCTGCTCCACATCGGCTTCAAAGTTTTGTTTTTTTTTCTCAAAAACAAGGTTGGATTTCTTTGATCAGTGTAAAAACTAGAAAAAAATTGTAATAGTGACTATCACGTTTCATGTAACCAGAAGTGCACTAGATGGATTTGGACAAGTGTTCAGTTGCTGATGGTCGAAATGGTTTGCTGGTCTGATTTGAAACTGGATTTGGGGTGGATTAGCATACACCAACAATGCTTGTCAGCATACTTGGCCATGACACCCATCCGCGGGCTGCAGATTCTTGTCTGCAGGGTCGAGTTACTTCAGCCCCGGGTGTTGTAACTGAATCTTTCCCCGTTCATTGTTCCTGGGTAGCAGTGGGAGCTTCAGGCAGAAACCAAACGACTGGGAGGATTGTAAACTGATTGGAAAGATGTGGTGCAGAATAACACTCATACAGTATAGAGAGCAGCTTTATGGACGAACGTATGCACAGAGATACTTGCAGCACATTTTCTCTTTCTTTCTCCGTCTCTCTTCCTACACTTGTTCTGCACAAACAAAAGCTTTATCTTCCTCCAACACACTCGCCCACACAGAACGATACCATCCGGCTGCGGCGAGTGGTGAGTTGAGGTGTGTTGAATTATTGATGAAGTTGGCCCCTGTTCCTGGAAGGAGAAGGGGGGAGTCTGCTTTCAGAAACCCAAGCTGCCTCTCACCTGGGGCCAAAGCTTCTGCCCCTTTGGGTCCCGCTCTAACCCGCTAATCTAACCCAGTTACCCCCAGCACATCAGTCAGTGCTGAGGTGCTGCTGCAAATCAAGTAAACAAACTGTTAAAGAAAAAAAATCTGTATTTGGTGGTTAAATTGTTAAATTTGTCTAAAAGAGGGACAAAAGTACAAAATGGAAAATCTTTACATGCTTGTACCTCAAAAATGTTTAGCACCTGGGTAAATATACCTCGTGTACCTCGACATGATGAATGAAGAGAAAGAAGGAAAGCGGAGAAGGGAGGACACAACTCTCAAAGGGCTTGAGGACAATAGGAGTATGTGTGGAGACAGGTGGGCTCTTCATCCTTCCTAATGTCACCCGTGTCTTTACACATATAGCACCTTTGTTTCTGCTCCATTTAGCGCAGAGGAGTCACATTGGCTATCTATTTTAAAGTGAGTTCAAATGCAGTAAATGGGTTAGTAATAAAAGAGGGTCAACTGTGATGAGGTAGCATGAACTTAGATAGAAAAGTGTTAAAGAAACAGCAATTTAATGCAGAAATTTCCATCTGCCATGAGATGTTCTTTATCTCTATTGCCTGCAGTGTGTGTGCGTGCACGTGTGTGTGTGTGTGCCTGCGTGTGTGTGTATCTTACCATGTCATGTAGATATCTGTCATCATGTCTCTCATCACCTCCCTGTAGTCCGCTCTGCCCTGAAAGTGAAAGAGACAAAGTTTTCATTAAAACACACACACACACACACACACACACACACACACACACACACACACA
>CALSCE010000091.1:17534560-17565970 GCA_943593645.1 Bovichtus variegatus
ACACACACACACACACACACACACACACACACACACACACACACACAGATAAACAGGGGGAAAAGAAAGGACTGAAATGAAAATAAAAAAACCCTGAAAATGCAGTGTGGAGGATGAATGATTTGGAGAAAGAGGAAAATAAGGGACAGGGGGATAGCGGCATCAGCTTACCATTAATAATAGATGTCAGAGCCAGCTATCACTGATGGATTAGTTAGGCCTGCTCCACTTGCCTGAAGGTAGGACAACGCCAGAAAGTGGAGCTGGATCTGGGGTCTGATCCAAAATGTGCCACCGCTGCTGTGTGTTTGTGTGGATGCACCGAGGAGTGTACTGATTAGGAGTGTGCATATCAGTTTATCAGTGATCGTGGCTATGATGACAACACCTTATTTTGTATGCTTGACCAACTGCTGTGTCAAAGATGGTCATCAACACAGCTATTGATATCCTCACAATGCTGGCTTGGATTTCAGCGCATCTAATCTCTTTCTCCCCCGATCTCTGTTACTTTCTCTTCCTCCATCCTTCTCTCCTTCCTCCGTCCCCTCTCCTTCTCATCTATCAGACAGCGGCTGCGAGGTCCCAGCTGAGCCCTGTCAGAGGATCATTTCTGGGTTGAATTAGTGTGAAATGGACACATGGAATAGGTAGACAAAGCATGACATTGAGTCGGGATGAGAGAGAATGAGAGTGATGGGCCCCCAGGCAAAGGTGCGGGAGTAGAGGGGCAGAAATTTGTGCTTCAAATACACTTAAGATCAATGATAATTTCACCGGTTGTAAGACCTCATGATACCTAGTTTATCGGGTGTGAATAAGATGTGATTAAAGCGTCCCTGCAGCTCAGTAACCATGACATCTTTGTCGCATGTCATCCCCTTTCTCCCTCCTCCAGTCTGTTTCTATGGGCATCAAATTAAAGCAAAATGCCCCAAAGGAATCTTAAAACAGATGGGATTCACACTGCCATGAACCACAGGCTTAGGTTGAACAATTGGTATACATTTCTTTTTAGACTTGTTTTTTGTTTTTTTTTCCAAGAAAACTGGCTGTAATCAGGCTCTTTAAACTGGTACGTGAATGTACATTTATGTTGGATTACGCAGATGTAATTTATATCAAATCAAGTATATTTATACAGCCCAATATCACAAATTACACATTTGTCTCAGTGGGCTTTACATATTGTACAGGATTACGACCCCCTCTGTCCTTAGACCCTCGCACCGCACAAGGAAAAACTCCCCAAAATAACCACAATTAAAGGAGGAAAATGGAATAAACCTCAGGGAGAGCAACGGAGGAGGATCCCTCGCCCAGGACGTTCAGACGTGCAATAGATGACGTGTGCACAGAATAAACAACATAGTAAAATAAAATAAAATACAACATAGACAATCCATGTGACAGAAATGATGATGAGATCGTATATTAAAAAGATGGATCCAGGAGGACGTCGGGGGAAAAAAAGCTTCCTGGTGCCACAAAGTAATATATATATGCAGGCATCCCTCAATAGCCTTAAACCACTTGATGCAGCGTATCATAGTGAGCTCAGGTTTATTACCTGTGCTACCCTAAGAACACGTCACCATGAAATTTAGGAGAAGCCTGAGTGACCTCACTTAGGTCGAGACGCCATCCAAGTCGCGGCCCCAACAGAAGTTAGGAGTGACGAGGAAACCTTACCACCGCTGCCTCGACCTCGCTGCAATAAAATAGTTTTCCTGGTCAAATGTTTAACTTGGGAAGATCTCACAACGTACTTTCCTGGAAAAGCTCGGCTTTCAGCTGTTGTGTCCACGGATGGAGGAAAGGAAGGAGGTGCCGTGACTTCCAAAAGCCGATGGACGCTCACAAAAGTCTTTGAAGCCTGTTCTCAAGGGACAGAACCGCTTCCGCTGAGGAACAATGTTGATTCGGCACAGTCAGTTTAGTTGGTAAATGTAGGGATAAAGATTTGTTTGTACATGATTTAACACCTCGAGCGAGCATGTTAGCATGCTTACGTTAGCATTAGATCAAAGCACCGCTGTGTCTAAACACAGCTTCACTGAACCACGAGCTCGTCTCGTCTCTGGTAGACTTACATTCACTCCTGTTTAGCATTGTTGTATTTTTTTTTCTTTTTAAAACCTTTGTATGATTTTTGGAGGACGAATTTGTATTTTTCCGTGCCTCCAGGTTACCAATAACTGATCATTTCTGAGGTTTCAATCTTTAACGTATTATTATCTCCTCTAAGGAGGTCATGTTTTCAGTTTTTTCTTCCTTGGTTGGTTGGTTTGGATTTGAAGCAGGATTACGGGAAAAACTACGAGCCCGATTCTCATGAACTTGGTTTGAAGGGTGTAGCATTGGCCAAAGAAGGACCCATAACATTTTCGAGCGGACCACGGGGCGGATACACTCATTATTTTTCAATTATGGAAACGGCCTTGGCGGAGGTCTGCACTCTCCGAGTGAACTTCCATTTTTTTTTTTTTTTTTTAAGACACTGTTCTCAAATAAAGTTTGGTTCTTATTGGTTAAATAAAAGTATTTTCTATAGTTATAGAGTATATTTTGGCTTTTTGAGCACCTTTAGGTATATAAAACAGTATAGCCAGGTAATGCAATTACATTTATTTTGCATGTTTTCCATATGTTTGATCGCTCATCGCTCAGTAAGCTGGAGGGTTGAGAGGGCTTGGTAATTATCCGTACATCCCGCTAAGTGTGGACCATAAAATCCTCTGGTCTTTTCCTGTTTTTCCTTTATTCTTTTATTGAGGGGATTGAGGGATTGGACGGGTAGCACTTGAAAGCTGATTATATCAGGGCCCCGCTGTGAAGAGGGCAGATAGGCAGGGCCGGAGGTGGGGTGATGGTGGGAGGTGGGGGTAGAGGGGGTCAGGGGTAAGGAGGGAGTAGATGGGGGAAGGGAGGGAGGAAGAGAAGGGAGCCGGGAGAGATAAGAGGGGGGGCGATGAGCACAGATGAGTGTTGTTAAAGGAATAAATAAATGTATTTGGGAATTAACTCTGTGAAATCTCTCTCTTGGTGCTGACAAACAATTGTTTTCTTTTCTGCCAACATTTATACTAAAGCTGTCAGTAAGAAAATATAACAGCGGCCTCTTTTTAATGTCACCACGAAGGACTTCTGAAATAAAGAGGTTAATAGTCAAGCTGCCTCCTGAACCTGCAAGCCAAACAGGCCATCAAAGCAGAGGGAACAGATGTCACTGAGAGGATGTGCATTGTTTTTCTCACGCGTTTGACACCGACACTGTTTGATGTGTTGGCGAAGAAAACGCTAAAATAATTGCTTTCTGAGTGGTTAAAGCAAAATCAAAAGGTGTTGTTCCTGTGTGGTTGTTTCTCGGTGTAATTGATGCAAAGTGTGATTGTTATCTCCGTTATCTCTGTAGAGCAAATTACTGTTGGAAGAATCCATTGCACACATTTAGTATCTGATAGCTTGTCGCTGGAAGATTTTCCTGCACGGGCACATTTAGTGCATTTATTTTATTTACATACATATCCATAAATGCATCTGGAACCACAATCAGTGATTTACCCTGAGGAAAGTATAGGGTATGTTTGGCGCGTCAGATCAGGGGTGCGGTTTAAGACGCCGTCGCTTAGAAATACCCTAACATCCCAGGATCAAATGTGATTACCAACTCTTTCATGCTGGGCCAAGCTGAATATAACAATACAGCCTGATTAGCAAGCTGCTATGTCGCTGTTTTCCCAAATTACTTTGTTGGTTTTCGACTTGCCACTGAGAATAAAGGGGGAAAAAAAGGTCTGTGGAGGAATTTGTTTATTTCATGCACAAATTACACCTATTCAGTACAATCAGATGTATTTTTGTGAACACACATATTGATGCTGCCTTAAAGAGACAGTTCACCCGAAAATACATATTTGTCCTCTTACCTGAAGTGCTATTTATCTATCTAGATTGTCTAGAGTGCTGGAGATATCTGCCATAGAGATGTCTGTCTTCTCTCTGATATAATGTAACTAGATGGCTTGTGGTGCTCAAAGAAGTGATACGGTTGGCGGGTGTAGTTCGGTACAAAGAAAATAGTTCCTACGTGAAACGGCTCACAACAAGATCTGTTATCTTGAGTAACCAGGTCATAGTTTCTGGAAAGAGACGTTGCTGTTTTTGTAATTTTGCAATGTATTTTTTTAGCGCTTTGAGCACCACAAGCGCCAAGTAGTTCCTTTTATATTGGAGAGAAGGCAGACATCTCTACGGCTGATATCTCCAACACTCTGCAACTCACACTAAAATAATCTATATTTAGAAATAGCACTGAAGGTAAGAGGAAAAATATGTGCTTTTGATTTTACAGTGAACTGTCCCTTTAAGTTTCAACAGTAGTTGCACATTGTGCATTATTACTGTATTACACTGTACATTTCAAGCAATATAATATTTTTAGCATTATTATCTTTATTAATATTATTATATTACTGTATATATTGTAATATACACATTTTGAAATCTTTACTGTTGTTATACATTGTAGTACAATGTGCACATTTTTATCTTAGGTTCTCTATTTTTATATAATAATAATAATAATAATAATAATAATATAATAAATATAATAATTTTGTATTAATCTAAAATGTAGCAACTGTTCCAAATTCCAAATTCCCCCCGGGAACAAATAAAGTTTTTCTGATTTTGATATACAATATACCAGGGGTTCCCAACCACCGGGCCGCGGACCAGTACCGGGCCGTGGGTCATTTGGTACCGGGCAGCACAGAAAGAATTAAATGTTGGTTTTTTTTGTGTTGGTAATATTTATTGCAAAACTTTTTATGTATTATATTATATATATTACAATGTAATAATATTATAAATAAAGTGCATAATATAAAATGGAATAATTACATTTACATTATATATTGAACCATTAATAAATAATAAATAATTAATTATATGTTTTGCACTTTAGTGTGTGTTTTGTTATGCCCCCCCGGTCCATAGAAAAATTGTCTTGCATGAAACCGGTCCGCGGTGCTGAAAGGTCGGGGTCCGCTGCAATATATACGACATCGCAATACAATTGAGAAATGATTAAACTTGTGAGCAGCGGTGAATGGATGGCTTTCTCCAGACACTAAATAGTCCTCAAGCTTCCACGCTGAAGGATTAATGGCCACATGTGCTTGCTTTGCTCCTCCCAGGAGTGAGCCTGGCAGCCAATCAGGACGATGAGACGGACATGGAGACGTTTCAGATGGAGATCGACAAGGAAAGCAGGAAGTGCACGTTCCGCACCAGCCAAGGGAACTACTGGGATCTGGTGGCCCACGGAGGCATCCAGAGTTCTGCCACTGCAGTGTGAGTGAACGCTCTCATGTCGCTCATGCAGAGTGAAAGTAAATATTGGAACATAAATGTTACTCTTTAATCACACGCAGCCTTCCACTACTCCACAACAACTTTGACCCCTGAGTTCACAAGTTAGAAATGTAAATAATTATGAATGCGTCATAAGAAATAAAGTGAATTTCAGATGTCTATTTAAGGAATAATGCAACATTATCACAGGACACGAGGAAAAGTGTCATTGAAAATGCAAGTCAGTCATGTAATTAAAATCTATTGAAAGTAAAAGTGATGACGAACTCTGATAGTTTTATTATCTAGTAGCTTTGAGTATAAGATCTCAACCTCTAAACAAACCTTGACATATATGACTTTATATAAAATTCAGTCTCTCTTAGTTGACCTTATTTCCTTTTGTCTTGCATGTGCACTCAACATGTAATCCTAATATTTCCAGTTGTGGGAAATAATTAAATAGATTTACTCAAGTGCTGTATTAAAAAACAATTGTTAGGTGCTTTTCTTCTTCTTCAGTATTTCAATTTCATGCTAAAATATATGTTTACTTCACTACATTTCAGAGGGAAATCAGAATCAGAATCTGGTTTATTGCCAAGTAGGTTTTCACATACAGGGAATTTGCTTTGGTGTATTGATGCATAAACATAGTAAAATAAATTAAGTATTGCAAAAATCAAGAAATATAGAAAAGAAAAAATCCAATAAACATTAAGAGATACTGTAAAAACCTAAATATAGAATAGAAGAACATTTAAATTCAAAAACATATATTTTTAAATACAATAAAACAATATGTAAAAGTATATGTGGATTAAAAATGGAAGCGCTGTGCAGTTTTACATGTGGTAGTTTTGTGCACAATTTTCTACATTTGTCTGACAGCTGGAGTTACTAGTTACTTTCCAGATTAACATTTTACAATTAAAACATATGACTTAAAAGCAATGAAAGTCTCACTTTGCCCCCTGTGATGCGACTGCAGCTCAGCGAACAGCATGTTTTCAGTGGAGTGGTTTGGCCACAAGGTGGCACTAAAGGCCAACAATGGAAAATACATCTGCACCAAGAAGAACGGGCAGCTGCTGGCTGTCAGTGACTCCATAGGTGAGAGACAGTGTAATAGACAACACAACTCTTCACTAATGTACCTCCTCTCGTGTTCCTCTCATGTGTCTCTATGATTCCCCTGTCACCCTTTGGTCAGGCGAGGACGAACAGCTCACTTTGAAACTGATCAACCGACCCATGCTGATCCTGAGAGGAGAGAACGGATTCATCTGCCACCACAAGAACTCCAACACGCTGGACGGCAGCAGATCAGTCTACGACATTTTCCACCTGCAATTTAGCAATGGAGCGTACCACATTAAAGGTCAGGATGCACCTACTCAGACAACTCATTTAAAAAGGAACACTTCACCCCAAAAAGGGTCATTTGCAAATCAATTACTTACCTTGAATTTGTGAAGAAAACTGTTTTTCTGCTCTTTGTTCAAACCCGCAGGTGTGGACGGCCGGTTCTGGTACGTGAACAGCGCCGGGCTGGTGTGCTCAGACGGTGAGGCCCCTGAGGATTTCACTCTGGAGCTCCTGGAGCACCGTCGCCTCGCCATCCGTGGCAAGAGCGGCAAATACCTGCGTGGAGACCAGGGGGGCACGCTGAAGGGAGACGGACTCGCCCTGAGCAGCTCAGCCCTCTGGGAGTATTGACACGATCCAAAATCAGTCCGAACTCTGACACCCCTCGTCAGCTATTCTCAAATCGAGAGCCAGGCATCAATTCTGAATCTGAAGTCAGGCTCTGTGGCACTGTATGGAGGACGAGTTGCAGCCTGTACTTGTTCCTTCCCACTTTGTTTCTCTCCTTCCTGTCACAAAGAGGTCACAGCAGGAGAACTCATAACAGATAATTGCCTGATAGGGCAGGAGAAAAGTGCAAAACAAGCACCAAGAAAAGTCTTCATGAAGTGAACAATGCCTGATCAAACAGCAGCATGAGTGTGAATGAACATTAGAGTTTTTTGTGTTGTTCTTTTAGATTTTTTTTTTTTTCTTTCCAATGAGCATTCGCTGCAAGATCTAACTATTGTCCAAAGTTAAACTACAGATGTGTAAAATATATAAATAAAGACATGTCGAGTTCTCAAAGTCCTTGAAACCCCTTTCAGATATTAAAGCAACTCTTTCTCCTCGTTTTTGTCTTCCAGGCCTCAGCGCTCCTTACAGGTATTACATTATTGACACCAAGGCAACAAAGTGTTCATCCAGTCCAAGAAGTACATAAATCAGGGTGTCATTTGAGACCGATTTAGTCCCAATTACAGTGATTAGCAGTGCTGTCTGAGGATGTTTATTAGCAGACAGGAGTGATTGGGTTTCCAGTAATCACCTGTAGAAACAGCAGCAGGCTGTAACCAGGACTCATGTACGTGGTACAACTGGAAGTAGAGAGGGTTTAGCATTTTGTCCCTGCATGTTTACACCTTTTCCTTTCTTTTATGAACATAAAGATTTTTAAAAAAATACACTTGTATGGTTGGTTATGTTTGGTTTTTAGTAATGTCGCATTTCTACCAGGAGTATAGGAATCTACGAAATCTGACCTAAGGGCACTTTTACAACTTTTAGATCTGGTCTCAAAAAGCAATAGGAACACTTTATAATTACAAATAAGATGATACTTTTTATCATTTTTCTTCATGCCTCATTAAAAAGTTGTCCCAAACAGTGGTTCCTTTTTCAAAATGGAATTTTAAGAGTTTAAGTTTTTCTTTGTGTGACTGATTTAAACATTATGTATTAATTGTAGACACTAAAGACTACGTCTGGATATCAGTAAGGTATCGATCGACATATTCCAGTACCAAGTGGTATCGAAACTTCTTTAGTCAAACGATACCTGCTTTCAATCCTTTTCGTACACGGATCTAAAAAAAAATAATAAAAAATAAATAAAAATAAAAAATAAAAAGAGACTTATTTGTCTTTGCAGCGGATCACAAACCTTCTTCCATTTAATGCAATGTGTGAGTGGCCCAACACAACCCACACAGTCTGTGGTGTGGTAAGGTCAAATAAATTTAAAAATGCATTTGTGTAAAAATCCTTTGAGCCCTACTTATGACTGTACATTAAAAGCTTTATCACGCAACTGTACGAGCACCATTACTAGCATAAAACTCACATGAGCTTTAAAACAGAAACAGCTGCATGTCTGGAGTTGATGTGCGCTTCTTTAAACCCACTCTCACCCACCGCAAGCTTTCACTTTCTTGACTTTTTTTTTAGCAGACACACAGCAATCTGGAGTTTTATGGAGGTTATCAATCACCAGAACGCTGCAGGTTCAATCCCTCAAATAGTTATGGTGTCTATCAAAAAGTCAAAGGGCTGCAGGTGCCACTTTTCTTTCTCCGCTTTGTTACTCTAGCTTTAATCCCTCCAAACGCACTTGGTGCTGTGTTGAAGAACGTGTGGAATGTATGTCCTTGAGGGGAGACACTACCGATGAATAGGGTAAAAATATTAACACATAGATACCGCCATGACAGTCAACAGCCATAAAAAAAGATTTGTATGTATAAGAGGTTCTATAAATCAGGCTGTAAATGATATATGAACAAACTCCTCTGTAAAAACCTTCAGAATATAGAGAGGAATGGATCTCTAAAGTTCGGTGTGGTGCTACTGAAGTGGAGATTTCTGGCTCACGGTATGAAAAAACAGCCCTTAAAAGATATGTATTGTAAAATTCATCATGACACTACAGGTGAATTGGGTAAAAATAATATATTTAAATAATAGATATCACGTCTCGAAAAACACGTTTCTGCCTTAAGACATCCTTCTACTCACAAAAAACACATGGAATGCATTGTTTTTTGCAAAAGATTGAATTATTGAAAATCAATTTGGAATGCGTGAAAGCTGCATTAGTAACCAGAGCTGATCTGCTGTTGTGTGGCGGGTTAGGCTCCATCAGTCCTCAGTGAATGTGCAATTGTTCAAGAACAACTATTACACAAAACCACAGATCCTACGCTCATGTCTGACACTTGAGGAGACTGTGAACCTGCGACCTTCACCCAGCTGTAAGACAGAGATTTACAATTTGCACTGTAATAGCAGATGTTTTTCACTCCACCTGAGCTTTTCAGTCACCTTGAGATGGGTGCAATGGTTTGTGAAGTGAGGTCACGATTCACACGTAGGTGATCAGTACTTTTAGAGCTGTAGCAGCATGTACAATAACAAAAATAATGAGTCGTAATTCTTTTTGTGTAAAATATTAAAAACGGTAACAGTCATTCACAGTGATTCAAAAGCGCATTCACGATAGCAATGACGATTATGATCATTATTTTTCATGCGTCGGCTGCAAAGACAGGTTACATGACACTGGACACGGCTGAAATAAAGTGTTAAATTATAAGGAGGGGGTTTTCTCTGAGTTCTCGGTAAACGCTGAGGAGCGTTCGGGTCATCTGCCCCGTGGACGCGACCGCGCCGAAGGCCCCCGAGATTCGACTTTGCTGGATCTCCTGCAGCAGGTGCTGTTATCAGAGGAGGAGGATCAGAAGAAATAACACCAGGACACTTTAGATTTAAAAAACACAAATTATAGACAAAGCAGCCTGAATGGTCAAAATGAAGTAGATATAGGTCTTACCTCGGCCCGCTGCAGTGCCCGCCTTAAACCTAAACTCTGGACGCTCTTTGTGGAAGAGGAACTCGCAGGAGCCCTCTGCAGCAGAGTCTGTGTGACGCAACAGAACAGCACCATCAAGAGTCAGGTCAGGAAATTATAAAAAAAAAAAAAATATCTTCCATTTCTTTTTTAAATAAACTCAATTTTCAAAAAAATCTTTGATTTTGAAAATATTCTTCACCTTCAAGAAAATATTTGATTTTCAAAAAATGACCACAATTTTCAAAAAACCTTTAATTTTGAAAAAAGAAAAATGACCTAAATTATAAAAAAATTACCTTAATTTTAATATATCTTTCAATTTTGAAAAAATTACGTAAAGTTTCAAAAAATACTTCAACTTTCAAGAAAATCTTTGATTTTCATAAAATGACTACCAATTTCAAAAAAACTTTGATTTCGAAAAAATTACCTCAACTTTCATAAAAATTGCTTAAAAAAAACCTTCCATTTCTAAAAAATGTATTTAATTTTTTTTTTTTTTTTTTTTTTTTAAATTTGATTTCGAAAAATGACCTCAATTGTCAAAAAAAATCCAGCGATTTTGGAGAAATGACCCTCATTTTCAAAATAACCTTCAATTTTGAAAAAATTACTGTAATTTTCAAAAAATCTTTTGATTTTGACGAATTGACCCTAACTAAAAAAATTTAAAAAATTCCATTTTGATAAAAATTCTCAATTTTCAAAAAACCTTTTGATTTTCAAAAATATTACCTTGATTAAAAAAATCTCTTTCAATTTTGAAAAAATGACCTAAAGTATAGGTCTTCAACAGGGGGTCCGCAGACCTTAGGTACTGCAGGGGGTTGCAAAATGTTTTGGTTAATTAGACAATTTTTTATATTTAAAAAAAAATTATAATAATTTCCAGACGATTTTTTTTCAACAAATTTATATGAATATATGAACCTGTGTAATTGAATAGCTTAGTATTGAATGCACAATAACAGGGTAACTATGTTTATACATGGCACTAGGCACAATTTTATACAATATATATAGTAGGGGGTCCCTGCTCTTTTTTTAATTTTTTTTTTTTAGGTGTTACCGTATATCTTGACACAGTAATTCAGATACACTAACACAACACAGTTTGTAACGATTTATGATGCAGAATGCATCTAGTTTTTCCCGGGACGGCAAAGCCAACTATGCTCGTAAATATTTTATGAGGTTTCTAGCTGATTTTGTGGTCTAATATCACAGCCAGAAATGTATTTTTATTTACTCTCTCTATAAAAAACATTGTTTATCATAACTTGTACTCCTCCTCAAAAACATCCATTATGTCTGTGTCAGACAAAACTCCCCCTACTGTAAATTTCACAAAAATATGCTGGAAAGATTGGCAGCGGGTGAGTTTGTACCTGTACGCGCCGCAGCACAGCATGGTGCAGTCCACACACCACTGCTAGAGAAGAGCTCTGAACCTGAACCTCCACTGTGGCCAGGGTCTCCTCCTTCCCCGTGCTCTCCTCCCCTACATTCACCTGGAGAACAAAAGGCTCATCGGTTTTATTCAAATAATACGAGCTAAAAACAAAACTTTTAGAAACGTAATATCAGATGGTTCTCTACCTCTTTAGCAGTCAGTTTGACGGCGTGTCCCGTTGGACCTCGAGCGTGGATCACTGAGCTGCTGAGTGCGATCCTGTCTCCTTGATGTCCCGTCGCCACTTCTCCAGGACCTTCAGACGACAGCCACTCCAGCAGAGAGAGGCACACATTTTGCGGCGCCAACTTTGGCCCCCGAGGGTCCAAATCTGAGCTTTTCAACAACAGTGTGTCCCTCAGCAACTGTGCCGACACCCGTACGCTTGCTGAATACTGATCTGCACTCTCTCCTCCTCCTTCTGCTCCTCCACTGCCCCTAATCCGACATGACATTAAAAAATCTTGGATGGCATCTGTTGGGTTGTTGGTTTGACATGTGACCTTTTCATGGGCGGCTGTGGGGCCGTCCACCTGCAGGGCGTGCAACCAATCCACTGTCAGCGTGTTCAAGGGCAAACTGACGCTGCTACTCCGCAGACCCGGGAGGTTTGCAGCCTCCTCTCCCAGGAGACTTGTGAGCGAGAAGATGAGCGAGCAGCTCACCGTCATGGGGAAGGATGCGTCGCCTGCAGCTGCGAGGGGCAGCGACACTTCCAACGTCTGCCCCGCATTAAGACTGTGAAACGGGAATGAAAAATGTGTGGAGGAGCTTTCCCCTTCTGCACTGGGAGGATAGGACAGAGGAAACAGAGCGATGCTCAGCGTCCAGCCTCGTTCCAAAGCATAAGGACTCGAATTATCCAGCACACACGTCAGGTTCAGGGAGTCTTTCTGAAGCAATCTGCTCCAACTGGTCGTGGCATGACATGTGATCGGCTTCTCCTGGACGGGGAGATGCTCTTCACTATTTGTACTGGCCATCAGCAGGAAGCTGATGTTAAGCACCTGATTCAGGCGCCGCAGAATTTGGTTTTTGGATTTGATGGCACTTTTCAGCACTGATGCTCTAAAAGGAAAGCAAAGGAAATCACATTTACATCAACAGAAAGATAATATAAAACCCACAATATGTATTTTTCTGCCACTAGGGTTCTCTCAATCAAAAACAATAACAAAAGACGGAGTTAAGCAGCGTGGGGTCATGGCGGTCATCACCACTATTGCCGTCATTGACGAATTATTCGCAAAGATCTGTTCTTCTCCAAAACAAACAGACCAGGTGATTATAAAATAATCGGTAAAAATACTGAATAAAGAAGTTTCACATCAAAAATCAGTGTTTCTCCGATGCTGTTCGGCAGAAAAAGGAAGTCTGCGAGCCGAGCTGCCACTAACTTGTTTAGCTTGTTTCTCTCAAAAACTTAAGATCCAGACATTCAGTCGGTTTTGACCAGGAGCCGTATGATCCACAGAGGTCTCCTCCGCTCCAGAACAAAGCCATTAAACCCATAAAATTCTAAATAAAGCAGTTTCACATTTAAAATCAGTGTTTCTCCAAACGCTGTTACGGCAAACACAGGAGGTCCCAGTTAGCTGCCGACAACGTCTGCTCAGCTTGTTAAGATCCAGACGTCCGATGACTAAAATGCTTCTTTCAGTTAAAATATATAGTTAAAAACTTATTGAAAAATGTGGCAGCTTCTGGTGGACAACTACAACTCGGACGCATTAGAAGTGACCAAATTAACCTTGATTCAAATTACAGATTTCTCTGAGTATAAAAAAATAGTTGGAAAACATTTGATGTGATGTACACAACTCAACAAAATTTCAGAACATACGTCTGGTCATTTTTTAAGACATTTCAATGGGAAAAAGTTATTACACCTTTAACTACAATGACTCTACGGTGTTGGGTGTACCTTTCACAGACGTCCCCGATAGCAGACAGGAGGTCCCGGACGCTGCGGCCCACCTGAGTGGATGGCCCCTGGGACGGTAGTGCACCCTCTCTCCCCACAGGTAAGGTGATCCTCTGGAGCTGCCCTGCGACCGACAGCCCCAGCAGCTGAACCCCACCTGGTATGTAACAGCAATTTAGAAGAAAATTTTTTTTAAATAGTTTAGAGTCACAAGTTGAATGGAAAGTAGGATCACTGCCTCCTGCAGACTTGATGCGCACCATCAATGCAAACATTAGCAGCATAAAGAGATATTCTTTATGGCTTCAGACAGCCATTGGTTTTCTATTGCTTGCGCTACTCTGTGCAGGGCTCGCACGCCTTCTTAAAACACTAAATTCCTACAAATTAAGGATCCAAAACGGCCTAGTTTGAGACATGGATCAATGTTGATTACTGTTACGACACTGAGACGTTCTATAATGAAAACAAGCAGGTTTCACAGTGATGGCAGAGTCTAACACAGCAAAACATTATATTGTGCAAGTTAAGAGATAGAGACGGAGGCCTATTTACGAGTGGATGAGCCAAGTAAAATAACTTCCAATTTCTATTCTTGCACAAACTATAAAGATTCAAAACCATTTCAATGACCCATGTCAATTTATGTCTGTTTTCCAAAGCTTTCAAGGCCTTGACCCCCCCCCCCCCCCCTCAAATCCACAAACGGTGTGGACGTCATTTTCTCACGTATTTGCTGTCAAAGTCACACCAGCCTCTGTGAAAAAGATGACGCACTTAAACACACTAAACCCTCCCGTATCTAATGCCTAACACGCGTGTGAACTGAGGGAACTGGTTCCGTGGTTGACGTTTGGGAAGGCGACACTTCTATGCTCGGCCTGCTTACCTGCACTGTTTAATGCAGACTCAGCCAAGGCGACGACTCGACACACATTTAGACTGGCGGGGCTTTGGAGGGCAGCGGTCGTCTTACTGCGCGTCTCCTCGTCCCTTTCTTGGCCTTCTCTCGCAGTTGACCCCTCTGACAGATCCAGTAGCAGCAGGTCTGACCCAGTGCTGTAGTAAAGAGTGTTTTTATCCACACAGCCACACATCACAGGCGCCGGTACACACCCCTCAATAAAACCGGTTCTGTGTCCCCCTCCCTCTGACGCTCCTTTGTCTGTTTTGATCAGCACCACTCTCCCTTGTTCACCCACTGCCACCAAACACTGTCCCGGACCCTTTTCCGTGACAGCAGATGCTCCGAGAAATACGACCGGCTGCTCCAGGCTGTGCAGGACTCGGAGCCGCGAGCCCGGGAGACGCAGAGGGAGGAAACACAGGCACCCGTCGGGCAGGCCACAAAGGATAACCGGAGATTTGGCGAGGGCGGCGTCTATCCCAAACAGAAGTTTGAAGAGGACCGGCTCGAGGCGGAAGTGGCCGTCACTTAATGTCGCCTCTGATGAAGAAGTGGAGGAGGAACACGGTGGTGCTGCATCACTAGAGTGGACACAAATCAGTGCAGGCCTCTTTCCCGTTCCCATCTTTCCCTCAGCGTCATTGTGTACAACTCCTGAGAGCAGACTGAATGAACTGAGCATCTCGTAGTTTGAGGATTTGTACAGAGTTAACGTCCAGAATACGTCTCTCTGGGAAAGAGTCAGGAGCACAGAGCCGACGACGAGCAGCGATAACACTCCTTCTTCTGCAACAACGAGAAACTCGGAGGAGATTTTCAGCTCAGCCGGACTGCAGGATGAATCAGCCGGGGAGCTTTGAGCTCTGCAGAGGAGACAGGTCACATAAGTAAAAGGCATTTAGAGGATTTCATTTTAGCAAAGTTTAAAGAACAAAAAAAAGACTTGGAATATCTTTGAACTAGTAGGGGAGCTCCAAACATGTTCAGGGGAGGCTCAGTGAATGGAAGTGAACAAAATATTACATTAGTCATTAGTTATCAAAAGAAGATCACATAGAATAGCATAAATGTGTGTCAATTGGTTAAAAGTAATATGGGAATTTCACTGTTTTTCCCACTTTCCCCAAGTGAGAAACTAATAAACGCCCTAGGACAGATGAGTTTTATGTAGTCTAAAGTTACATTGTAATTAGGCTATCTTGGCTCATTTCTTGAGTGTCTGTGGGGATCAAATAACAAAATCATGATCCCATAGGCATTAAAGCGGGACAGGGGAGGAGAGGCCCACAGTATCAGACTTTAAAACCCTGAACTAGAAGAACTAAGTATTGTGCTGCAGTAAAATTGGACCACACTCATGAATGTTCATACCTGGATAGCAGTACTTGTAAGCTGACACAATAAACTCCACTCCCACAGGCTACATAGAGGAAGTGCTTGTCGTGACTCTCAACCAGGTCGCTCACAGGACCAGGACACTGGAGGACCGCCTGCAACCAAACAGCACAACACAGTCTAACACATGTGAACACACAGAACATGTGGTTATCCAGCTGTGCGGGGATGACTTACCGTGAGTGTCCCCTCCCGCGTGCTGAAGACATAGACCCCGTCGCTGCCAGTGCAGAGGAACACTTCTGTCCCAAAACCACACTTGACCCTCGGTGTGCATGATGTTCCTGAAAAGCCAAACCCTGCTAAAGTCTCAACAGCACACCGCCCTTCCATGGCCACAACACCAAAGAAGAAGACACTGAGTAGTCTGCGTGTGTGACGTCAGGCACTGTTAAAAGTGTCTGCTAAGCGAGGGATAATAAAAGTAAACATTTGTGGCAAAACTTGACGTGGTGGTCCTGAACCGGTTGTTAATAGAGGACGGGACGCCCTCACAAAGTTCCGCGCGTCGCGTTTTGGACCAATAAGAGCCAAGAACTACATTACCCATGAAAAATACGCGGAAGTCTGATGCGAGTTTTTAATGTATTTCTGGGTTCAGGGAAGAGGAGGAGATAAAACAAATTAAAGAAATGTCTTCCAAAACAATTTATTTTAAAATATATATCGTATATTGGCGTATTTTGCTTAAAGTTTTAGCGCCAGTAAACGTTTGCGGTAAACGTACACTGGGTGGTGTACCTGTGCATTTGTCATGATGTTCACCCACGAAGAAGAAATCCGCCAATCAAAGCAGCCGAGGTGATCTTTCGTCGAAATTTGAAAACACCCGTTGGCTCGGTGGTTTAAGGTGGAGGATATACTGGTTAACGCTTAAGTTATAGACGTCTATTTTAATCCAAAATACAATGGAGCCATTGAGCGAAGAGGCTGTCAAAATGTATTTTTATGAGAACAGACTGAAAACTTTCGAGGGGTGGCCATTCGACGAAGACTGTTCGTGTACGCCGGAGAACGTGAGTGAACGTTTAAAACGGTTGACTCTTGCTACGGCTAGCGACGCTAGCTAGCTAACACAACAACAATTAGCTCTTGCTAAAGTAAGAAACCCGCTAATATTCAAATGAAACGCGTTTACCTGGGTTTATAATAAACGACCTGTAGGTTAACTGCTTGTAATCACGATAGACAATTCATTTAAATGTAAAGTAACTTAGCATTGTCAATTAGTACAAAGGTTGTATAATGTTAATGTTAACTCTTAGGTTGTGCAGTCAACGCAACGATTACCGTAATATTTTATATGCAAGTGTCAAATGTAACATTTACGGTAGTATTGCTCATAATGAATGTCGCTCAATTTAAAGTTCAACTAACAAAGCAAGTTATTAGCTACGATTTAGAAAGAATACCTGCATACTCTGTACACATGATTTCAATAAGTTAGCTAACACGAAACCCAAAGATAGTAAATGTACAATGGTTTATAGCTGAATCGAGCAGCACACGCTGACATTTAAACAGCTGAAACCAACAACATTTCAGAGCCTGCTCCAAACCAGTATTTGTTATCATGGATTACTCTCTTATCTTCTCAATCCTTTGGTCTATAACCTGTCAGAAGACTATATTGCACTCAGGGATGTTTTGAGTTCGTTGAGAGTATCGGTAGAAAACTGCACTTTAAAATGTAAAATTCAATGTACCATCGTTTTATTGGTGCCGTGTGTGTTCATTTAAATGGTCAATAAAAGGTTGGAAATAGTTTCCTTTCGTGTTTGCTTTTTGGAATTTGCAATTTGTTGTATTTTAGCAGTATACTAAACGCAGCAGAACTGAGTACACTTTAACATGTGTTATTGCGATATCAAACAAAGTAATTGCATTTTATTGTGCAGCCCAAGGTGACATCTTCAGAGGAAACTTTGTCTGACTGTCAGCAACTAAAAAAATATTCAATTTAAAATGATATAAAAGAAATAGCAGAAATTCTTCAAGTTTGAAAACCTGTAACTGGAAACTGTTCTGGGATTATTCTTTTTTTCTTGGAAAATGACTTATCGATTTATCAAAATAGTTGAAAATTAATTTTTTTGTGGATCTACTGATCACTTATCTGCTTATTGTTTCAGTTGTGGACATTATTGCTTGGTAATTAAATATGTGTTGAACAATAAAGTGGTTCTTGGTCAATTTTCTATCAACGCAGCATAAAATACAGCTGCCTTTTCTTTTTTTAAATGTGGTCTGTTCATATATTTGTTTCCCCAGATGGCCAAAGCTGGCTTCATTCACACCCCTTCAGAGAACAGCCCAGACATCGCCATGTGTTTCTTCTGCCTGAAAGAGCTGGAGGGCTGGGAGCCAGAGGATGACCCACAGTAAGATAATCACTTTACTAAGGAGAAATTTGTAGTTAAATTAGTAATTAATGTAATATGACTCAGCAGGGTAAAAGGACAAATCGCACACAACAAGAAATGGCACAATATCATTCTAATAACAAAGTAATAAAGTAGTTTGTGAAGTAAAATATATGATCAGTCTATGCATATAAGGTTTAAGGAGCACTCCCAGCGATTTTAAAATTGCACTTAAATAAAGTTAGGAGGTTTGCAAGACACAGATTTAACAAAGAATGGTTATGGGTAAAGATACCTCATCCTTTTTTTTCCTTATGGGTCCAGCTCCTAAAACACTGAATCACTTCACTTCCCGTAATGCAATTCAATAGCATCATCTTCTTTTTTTAAACCCTCTCTGCCTGATTAACAGCAACGTCTTTCAGCCACTCCTTGATCAGTGTCAAACACAAACTGTGTGTTTAAAATGTGTAGTCTCCAAGACATCATCAAGGTTGTTGTCTTAGAAAACATTTTTTCACAAGACATAAACTGCTGTTTTTACAGGCTGAGTGATACGCCACATGACTAATAAACTAATCTTTAATGTGTAAAAATCTGTTCAGTACTTTGAAACCAAATATGTGTGTAAATGAGCACAACAAATATTCTTATGAACATATGTTAAGGAAACTCTTTTGACCAGGGACATCTGTCCTCTTTAGCTGACTGGTAACACAGTCCTGCTGTGTGGGAGAACCAATGATTCAACTAATGGACAAAATAGCAAGAGTTTACTTTTGACCACTGATCTATTTCCAGTTAAATTTTCCACATATGATGTTATAATTCACAAGACTTTCCTCCTTGGGGTGTTACACACTGTTGCAGTGTTTGTTACTGATGCACCAGCACTTCAGGCATTAACTGTCTGAACTCTTTGTAATTCTGTAAACATTTGCTTTATATTCATGGTCATTGAAATTTCTCCATTACTGTGAAATCGCTGTTGTTGAACTTCACAATTTGGTGTGTATTATTTAGCCTTGGAGTTCACCAGCTGTTCTACAGAAGACTTTTATTGAAAACCAGACTATTCATTTCGAAGCAGAAACCTTAAGGAACACTTTTTTTTATCATAGCAGTGTTACAGAGCTGTTCAGAAAATAACATACTGCGGGATCACATCACAGCCACAATGGACATCTGAAACATTCTGTACAGGTGTTTACCACGTCCATCATTCCTTTTAAATTATGTCAATGGATGATGTACAAAAAGTACCTTGCATCCATATCTGTGTGCACAATTTGTACATGGTCCTTGAAATTTAAATATTTGTCTCTCCCTCATCACTCATTTCACTTGTTTTGTTGCTAGAAAGGAGCACAGATCTCATTCATCATCCTGCCAATTCATTGCCCTGAAGAAGAAAGTAGAAGAGCTGACTGTGGAGGAATTCTTCAAACTACAGAAGGAGAGGCAAAAGTTCATGATTGTACGTTCTTCAGAGGACTCATACATTTCAAATGACTGACTTTTCTGTTAGATAAAACGATGTAACTGCCAGCGCACTTTTCCAATCTGTTTCTCTATCTTTTAGTTTTCATACGTGTCTTTAAATATTACACAGAATGGCTAATGTCTAAACAGTGTTTCTAATTTCCTGTGAGATCATTTATGCCTGATCCAGATTTCATTTCCTCCACTCAGAACAAATCCTGTAACGAGGCCATCACCAAGTTTGAAGAGGCAGCTAAATTAAGAAGAGCGGATATCATCAAGACAGCCATGGGTGAAGAGTGACGGGATTATAGATGCAGATGATGAATGAGATGAGTGTGTGAGAGATTAATTGTAGCTAACCGACTGACTTAATTTCCATATTCCTTTGTTTTCTTTGTAACGCTGTATTTCTGTCTTTAATGTTTGCTTTCTTCATTTTATCTGTTTTTATTCATTAAACTTGTTCTTTCCACGTACTCTATTCATTTCATTTTTGAGGGGGACTATTCTGATGTGATGTGTATTAACGTGTAGCATCTACGTGAGTCTGAACATGTATGAAACTGGGAAGAGGGAAGCTATATAACCCATACACCAACAAAAAAAAAATGTCTCCCTTTATTTTATGTCATCTTTACTATGAAAGTATTTGGTGATGATATAATTGAATTTATCTTTCCAGTGCTGCTCATTTACCAACCCCTTATAAGATTTGCGAATACCTGTATCCTTTTATTTTGTTAAACCGCAGCTGACTACAGTCTCATATTATTTTATTATTTTCTCCCTCCATGTCTCGCGTAAACGTTCGCGCCTCCCGAATAAAATCAAGTCCCTCCCAGACGAGCTGCAGCTCTTCAGTGAGGCTGTTGTGCTCGTGCAGCTCTGACTTCATGCAGTCAGGGATAAGTTCATCTCCATCCAGTACATTTTTTTTCCCTCGACGGTTAAGCTTTTGGAAAACTGCAACACCCTAATATTGCCTGATTTATTGCACGTTTCGAAATGAGCGCGTCGACGTTTGAAAGACTGGACCAAGAACAGAACAATCTGTTACGCATGCGTTAAAGCCATCGCCGTTTTACGCGTGAATTGAAGCCTCACCTGGTCAGGATGAAGGTGACCCTCGGCTCTCTGGTGATCACAGCCGGCATCTGCGGTCTTCTGAGCCTCGCCTTTTTGGCGACTTCCCTCGGAACCGAGTACTGGTACATCATAGAGATGAATCCTATGAATGTGAGCGACTTTGAGGACCTGAGCTCCCACTCGGGACTGTGGAGCATCAACGAAGGTACTTTCCCATAACTTTCATAATTATTGAGATTACAGTGCTATATTTGATGACATAATTAGTGATGGAGCAATATTGCAGATGTGTGTATAACTTGGATGCTTTTTTATTTTTATTATTGTGACCTCCAGCTGGGAAGATGAGAGTAGACTCTATTGATTCCTTCACAGCTGACAACTCCATGTACTCTGAGACTGAGCTGCACATGCTGAGTGAGTCTCCGGCTTTCTTTGTTTTGTAAAAGATTTGCAATATAAAAAGCTAATTGTGCTTAATTCACAGTACAATTGCGATATGCATGAAAAAGTGCTCGTGCACAGATGCATGTAAATGTACTTCAACACTCAGAAAATAAAGTGTTTCTTGTATTGCTTCACATGGGCTCATGTCCCCCAATATCCATAGTTCTGGTCCCCCCCCAATTTGAAATCCTATTATCTTTCAATTTAACGCAATACTATCTGTGCGTTCCAATACCCAGACTACCACACTATGCCCGAACAAGATTGTGTATGTCCAAATACATAGTATTTCAAAAACAACATCCCAAAATTACCGGGATGTCCAACTAACTGCACCTGGACGCATTTTAAAGAACGCAAGCCTATGCGTCCAAAATTCTCCAAAACCTCCATCTTTGATGAAACCCTGTGCACATATACTCTGATATATACTCTGTTTGTACTCAGGCATGCACAGGGCAATAGTGGTGGTGCTTGCCTTCAGCCTGGTCCTGTTGCTGATTGGTGGCATCTGTGGACTGGTCAGCTCCCTGGCTCGGAGCCCCGTCCTCCTCACCGGCACGGCCTCCTACTTCTTCATCTGCAGTAAGTTGAGGTTGAGTTTCTTCACCTGTGGCTGTGCATGTGTTTGTGTGCACTCACTAAGATATTTCAGCCGCCATTCAAGACAGATCCATTAAAAACCAAAAAGACAATGCCCAGCACTCATGCCCCAACATAAATCAGTGCTACCACTACTATTACTACTGGCAAAACTTCAAAGAGCTTCAAAGGCTAGAGTAGGGATCTCCCTTCTACACAGTGTGGACAATGCTCTCTCACAACTACTGCACCTTTTGTTGTCCACGCAGAAGACCATGCTGCTTTTATATTGTTTAACCATTGAAATTACACGTAACTGCCACTAAATTGTAGGAGGAGAAGTGGTGTTAATAAAACTGACCAATATAAAGAATGTATGTCGCAGTAAGTGCAAGAGAGAGCAATTCTGCTTTGGATCATTTACCTCAGTGTTAAATACAGCCGGAGCCATTAGGTGGTGGTATGAAGGAGTCTATTGTCGCGACACACGTTGTTGAAGATCATTGCACTCAAATGGCGGTGTGTTGCGAAGGAATTGTGTGCTCCCATCTCTGTGCAACGCCTCTCTCACACCTATTCCACTGTGCTTGATTTGCTAACTGCGAACAACACAAATGATATACAAATCACAGCCGGGTCCCTTTTCTCGTAAGTACGTCACAGAAGAAAGTGTTGAACACGAGACAGCTGTGAAGGGTTTGGTGGACTATACGTGGCGGGAGTGTGGAAGTAAAGAAAGGCCGTGTGGTTCATTTGTGCGGAGCGGAACGCGTTATGTGCAGGGCTGTAAGGCTGACATCGACCTCACTTATAGTTATTGAGGTTATATGAGGCCAAAGGACCCGACTTTTATTACCATCCGAGACTGATTGGCTGTTTGATTTGGCCATATTGGTTAAGTACGCATGAACGGGCAGGTGTGTGTGTGTGAGAGCTGTTATTGGTGTGTGGGGGGGTGTAGCGGGGGTCTTTCTCTTCTCTCTTCTATACACAGTTCATAACGGCCCCGTGTTAAATCTACAACAGAGACGGTGTTTCCCATTAATGTTCGGGGCCATAATCTCATTTTCATTTTTAATAAAGTTCTTTCATTCTGTCTTCTGCAGACACCACAAATTTGAAAGAGCTGACCGAAAATGCTGCTAACTGAAAATGAGCAAGATTAAGGTTAATTGGTATCGCCAAAAACTGCAGTGTAACACTTTAACCTGGTTATCTGATCCATATCAAGGTCCTTAATCAGAATCGGACTCATTTAGTTAATAGAGCTGGATTAACCCTCAGACTTTCAAGTTCTACTTGATGTTTAGTTACACGCCAGAGTCTCGTCTCGTTGTTTAAATAGAATAAACTGGAGGAAAAGCCGAGGAAAAAATAAATAAAACAAGACAGAACTATAGTTTGTTGATACTGACAAAAAAAATAGTTGTTTGTATCACAGCTAAAACTACATACAAGAATAACAACAGAAACAAAGAAAGTCACGAAGCCTTCTAGATTTTAAGGGGTATAAAACAATCTTTTTTTCTAGATTACATTCATTTCTGTGAATGAAACTAAATGAAATTGTTATTCCTAAAGTTTGGATTATTATTTAAGGTATAAAAGGGTACGGTGAAAAAAGAAGCTAATTAAGTTTGTATGATTTGAAACATATACAGAATACAGACAGAGAATTGTAATAAAAGTTCCTAAAAAATAACAGGAAATCTCTGATACAATATTCATGGCATTTATATTTATATTTATATTCACAGGAAATAAACAGCTAAAAAAAATCATTTTCACAAACTTCCCGCCGTCTTTGCGTTCACTGTTCGGGTTAATTGTGCAGTTTATCTGTTGTTCTGCACTGTTATTGTTTTTGCATTAAATATACTATGAAATATCCATAAAATATCGTCAGTCGGGGCTCACCAGTTTACTCGATGATAGAAAAGGTTGGGAACCACACACCCGACGTGACAGTTGTTTTACCATCAAACACATGAAATAAATGGGGTTATTGGGAGAGTTAGATTACCGTTCACCTTTTTAACGCTATTATGTTAATCTGGGTATTTACAGTAATCCAGTTATTGGTGTGCACACACACGTAGTGCCTGAGCGTCTGGATCTCCTGCGTGCTCTCTGCCAACGCCTCATGACCTCTATAAGGAGGACCTTGTGATGGATAAACACTTACTTAAAAAGACTCTTTATATTCCCACTGTAATAAGCAGCACATGGCGACGTGTGTAATGGAATAAAGGCTTCAATTAGATTGGAGTTGTTTTGTGAACTTGTTGACTGTCCAATTCTTTTAAATAACCCGGCCTCCTCGTCTTTGTTGTGCCCCAAGCATTTGTCTTTGCCCCGCTGGTGGTCCAGCCTTCCTCCGCTCTTAAATGTACCAATTAATGATACACGTTCGGTGGCAAGTGTTCGTTAATTAAAGTTGAATAGCTAAGCATTTTCAGAGTGCAATCTCAGTTTGCCTGTGTTGTTTTTAATAACCCACCAACACAGAAAAAATGAGTGAGATCGTGCCTTGTTACGAGACACAGTGTGTGTGTTTGCATACAGTATACACACACACACATATGTGCACGTGTTTATATATAAAATAAAAATTCCCTGTCTGCTTTTTTCTAATGTTGCGACTTCTTTCCCCACCAACCATTAAACAGCCTAATGGGTATTTGCCCGTGTTCCCTGCAGGGTCGTTCCACTGCCTCCCTTGTATTTCATTTTCAGGGTAATTGACATTCTGAGGAAGGTTTCCTCTGAAATGAGAACAATTACAAAGTGCTTCCATGTTAAAAAAAACAAACAAACAGATCCACACGTATAAGACAAGCAGAAGTGCATGATGTGTCACTGATATTGTGCAGCTGACCCCTGTTGTCTCTGTAAAGCTATTAGGACTAAGTACAGTAACATGACCAGGAGAACAAGGGGTAAACCTAACGTGTTTATACACAAAGTACATTCTACACGATTATTAGTTCGTTAGTATTTATCATAAATACATATCATACACCAAGTATTGGACACGTTTTTAGTTTTGACCTAATGACGGCGCAAGATAAAAAAACTAAAGTGAGGAGAATCAAAGAAAGGTATTTGTCCTGGTGGGGAACATGAATGATAACACGCTCCAAATTTAATGGCAATCCATTCGATAATTGTTGGGATATTTTCGCTCAAAACCACAAATGGCAACCTCGTGCGGGAAAAGGCAGGCTAAAGTCATTAGGATTCATCAGACAACATGAATGTCTGATGATCAAGATACTTTAGTCTGGACCAAAGTAGGAGCATCCGGCAGATATATCCAGCCTGCTCTCTCCATCCTTGGCTCACAAAGCCCGCGCTGACATCTTGACTGTCTTAAAAACAATCCGGGATATTCAGTTTCCTATCAAAGATTTATTTTTTTGTTAAAAGCCACAAATCTTCACATTCAAGAAGCTAGTGAACATATTAGCGATCATCAAAACTGCTGTTGAAAACAACTCGTCGATGTACTAATCATAATGATAATTGACTTTTTCTTTCAGCTGTAATAGTAATAGTAATCTTTTCTACATGGACAACATGTGAGGCAGTTTCCGGTCTGTCTCTCTTGTGTTTCTCTGCATAAAAATTAGACATCGGATGCAGCTTCCTCTTCGTTCTCTCTGCTCGTAGCACCTCGGGGTGTAATTGTAATAAAACAATTATTAGTCCCACCCTCGGTAGCTTCTGCGCTCGACTTGCATCCCCTTAAAACCAGTAGCAAGCCGTTAAAATTAAAAGGGTTTCCAATAGCAACACTATGAAACTTGCGAGGACTGTGTGGGTTTGTATGTTTCCGTCTAGTCTCTGATGAGCAGGATGTTGTGTAAGCTGACAACACATGCGTCACTCTATTTCCTGTCTCTCACAATATGAGACTTTGGGAAGCTCATGGCATCATGTTATTGCGGGTTTTATTGATGAGCTCTCAGCACGGAGCTCTGACTGGTACAAATTTCCGCTTTGAATTGCTGGAGTACAATGCCAGCTTGTGCGTTGCCTTAAAGGGACAGTTCACTCCCAATTCAAAAATACATTATGTTTCATCTCGCCTGCAGTGCTATTTACCAGTCTGCATTGTTTTGCCATGCGTTGGAGATATTGAGCAGAGAGATGCCTTCTCTTGACTACATTGGCACTAGATGGCACTCGGCTTATGGTGCTCGACGCGCCAAACAAACACATTAAAAAAAACTCATCAGCAACGTCTCCTTCCAGAAATCATGATCCGGTTATTAAAGATAATCCACAGACCTTGTTGTGAGCAGTTTCATGTAGGAACTCTTTTCTTTCTACCCAACTACACCCGCAAACCGTATCACCGGGCACACACTCGGCTAGTTAACGCTACAGCTCAGCGGAGGAAGACGCCATTAATGTTTACATCTCGCGAGCCTCTCGTCCACGAGTGGATGCACACAGTTGGCGGGTGTAGTTTGGTGGAAAGAAAATAGTTCCTACGTGACTTGAAACTGGAGGTCAGGTAGGAGGATTTGGGGTTGAACTGTTTCCTTTTTAAAAAGTTAAGAAGATAAATGTATATCTAAATGTTTTTCAATGAACAGATGGCCAAGATAAAGATTAAATAAAACCCTGTATATGTGTGTGTGTGTGTGTGATGCGTCTCCCTCCAGGTCTGATGACCCTGTGTGGTGTGAGCCTCTACATGATCTACTCGTACCAGGCCCTGGCTGAGACGGAGAGGCTGGTGGGGGCGGAGGGTCTGGCCTATATTCACACCTCCTTCGGCTGGTCTCTGGTTCTGGCCTGGCTCTCCTACGTCCTGGAGCTCCTCACCGGCGTTCTGCTGCTTGTGGCAGCACGAATGGCGAAGCTGCAGTGCAGGAGTCTCACCATAGCCTGAGACGAGCCTCCGCAGTGGATCCAACGCAGGGACTGAACTGTGCTGATCTGCATGTGTTGCTGCCTTTAAAAAAAGGTAACAAACTATAGCTGGACACGATCGAGGCTTTCACAAAACACAGATGTTGAACTAAAAATAGTGTTTAATAAGTTTAATGTCCTTTAACCTGCTTCTTTTTGGCGATCTTGTGATTTACAGTAAGTGCAGTGGTAGACTACTTTGAGTTCAATTTAGTCAATTGCGCCCTCTCGTGGTCAGAGTTGAAGTGGCTTCTTTGCGCCTGGTCATGCTTAGAGTACTGTAGAAAACTTAATATGTGCCAAACTTTACTGAGGAGCTCACCTTTTAAAATCCTTCCATGTCACTTTAAATCTTTAGATACGCTTTTTTTTATTCTCAACATTTTAAATCATGCTTATCAATTTGATGTAAGCTCTAAGTTTGTTGTTGTTAATGTTTACAGTGTTAGTCCAACCTTAAAGTGTTGTATACATCATGACATGTAAGTTACTTGTGTTCCTATTGAACGTGTGTAATAAATATTTGTTTCATGTGACTGCAGCTTAGAAATGTGACACTACTGCAGAATGCTTGTCTGTGTTGAGTGCATTGATCTTAGCATTTAATTGTACTATGGACATATTGAATAAATATATATGGATATATATAAATGAATTTGATCTGATATCTCGAAAGGATTTCCTTTAGTTTATCATTGTTTGTAACTTCAATTTGTTTCACAGTGGAGAGTCATCACTGTGGCACCAGAAGCAAAGTGTCTCTCTCCTCCAGTTTAGCAACATTTGGAAAGAAAAAAAGGACAAAATAAACTTAAGACAAAAAAATATTTTCGGGGCTTAAAATAGCTCTTGTGACTGGGAGATTTGGCTCGAACGTCAGAGGCAGTTGTGTGTCTTCACTTCAGGCAGCAGTGGTGGGACAACTGGAGGCCTGCTGCTGTCAGACGTATGTGACAGAACAACACCAACGCACGTCAATGCTTTTCTAACACGTTCCTATGGAAACATAAACTGGCTGTGCATCCACACAAAAGGACGGAAAGTGGGTGAGTGATTCTGCTCAAAAAAAAAAAAAAAAAAAAAAGCTGAAGATTCGTTTTGTCAGATGAACTTCATGAATCTCCAAAATCTAGAATTGACAAAAAAAAAAAAAAAGCGAGTTCGCCCAAGAATCTTTTTCAACCCAGAGAAAAAAATCATTCAAGAAGGAAAAAAAAAAACCCCAAAACATAGCAATATAATTTCACAAAGAAAAAAAAAAAGCAGCTATACGTTCGCTTTCCAATATACTGTCCCTTTAAATTAAGAAAACAAATCTGCCATTCTTTGTGTGACGAATGCAACTCTGACCTCTGGAGCTTCTCACCCGCCGCCAGCTCGTCTGCATCTCCCGACATCAACTGTAAGATCGTAAATAATTGCAGTAATATGGTCTTCTAAAAAGAAATTGATGAGACACCAGTGTTCAAATGAGTCATTTTGAATTTTTAATGAGATGAGATCTTCCATGCTCATTCAAGAGCATCACAGTGCTTCAAATATAGAAAACGAGCTACTCATAGGTTCAGTCATTTCTTGGTACAGTGTTTAAACAACTGGAAATGCTCTAAAAAGGTACATTCACTACATCACTAAGAAGAACAAAGCTGTGATAGAGACCAGAATACTGACGCTAATGTTGAGCAGCACATCCCTGGATACACCTTCATATTTCTCAACCCCGTAATGATCATTTTGGACAGACGTTGCCTCGTAGCCCATTTTACATTCCAGTTCAAACTATTTTCGGACTCGATCATTTCATCCATCCAACCATTTTAGAATTGTTCCCAAGACGCTGCAGCTCAACGATATCGTAGTTATTCTAAGGTTAACAGCTCTTTAAGGCAAAGTGATCCACCGCACACATTGTTCTCTGGGATACATACCTTTACAAAAACAAAACAAAGAACAAATAAATACAATTGTGGCAATAAAGTCAAACTTTTAGTGTATATATTACAGATCGCTCCATGCAGCTGTGGTCAGGGAAGAGTCTCCGTCATACTGGAGGTGACCGGCTGATATTTGGTGCTTCGGCCGGCGTGAGGCCTGACGTGTCAGTCGATGTGCATCTCGGTTGATGGGATGAGAAGAACGCGGGTTAAGGTGACGGCTAATACAGCCTTGAAAGTCTGGATGTTTGAATCCATTCCCATTAATATATATTCTCTCGTCTCGTTACCACTTCCTGCTCATTGTTCAGGAGGTCAAGGGCCGTTTCAGAGCTCTCCGCGCCTGCTCAGTCTCTAACAAACAGATGTGAAGGGATGACTTCGACTCCCGTGACAAATCCTCCGAAGGGAAAACACAAACGGGTGCTTCTCAGTTTTGTTTTTACTTCCTACACATTACACCAGAACACATTCTAACTCATTCTGCCTCCAGTGGTAGTGTTTCTCCCAAAGATCCAAAAAAAAAAAAGAGAGGAGGAGGTCACCCGGGCAGGCACACCTTCCCAGCAAACAGCAGTCCCACGATGGTGAAGAATATGGACAGAACGAAGAGTACGTAGGAGGAGCCCACCACGGTGTTGTTGGGGAGCTTATATGGCTGTCCTCCAACCTCGTTGATGTAGAAGCCGATGGGGAATATGAGAGCAGCCATGCAGAAGAGGACCACTGCGGAAAAACCAGAAAGAAGATCAACATCCGCTCTAGACCAACAATTCCCAACCAGGAGTACGTCTACAGCTGCCAGGGGCTCCAGCAACACATGAAAACACAGGAATTAAGATTTTTATTTTAAGCAAATCAAAAGTAACCCTAAAAGTAATGGATAAACAGTTAAAATAGTTACTTTACTACATGGATAAATGGTTGAAATAGATAAAGTAATGGATAAACAGTTTAAAACGTGAGCTTAAAAGGAACAGAAACAGTGGCTGGAAGTGACGGTGTGACTGGTGAAATAGACAAACACATTGGATCAATGGTGGAAATAGTTAATCAAAAGTTAAAAACGGTGAAATAACCTCAAAGTGATGGATAAAAAGAGTTAGCTTGAAGCAGGATAATGGATGCAATGGTTAAAGAAGAAAGTTACAAGTGACAGAACAACAGCTGAAAGAGTAAACAAATAAAACATCGTTCATTTGACTTGACTGTGGGAGAAACTCTGAAAAAACTAAAAGAAATCAAATATTTGGTTTTTCACGTCAACCCTAAAACACATCTTTACCATCTTTCAGCAGCTTTCAGGTTTTAATAAGTCCTTATTGATGGTCTACTCGTGAGAACCTGCTTCATATTCTTCTATATTTAGAGCCACACACTCCTGCTCTGGTCCTCTTTCCTGTAATCGTAGAAACCAGCCCATCAATTAGAGCTCCTCTGCAGTCACTTTGTCAAGATGTTCATAATTGCCAGACTAAAAGCTTTCCTGAAATGAAACGCATAATTCCATTTATTTAACAGGAGATTCTCAAGCAGCATCTCTTACTTTCACAGGCGTTTTATAAACTATAATGGGCATATGTTGCCTCCGGTGCAGTTCATTTCTGACCCTGACGTGGTACTTTACAGCTAAAAGCTTTTCGCATGATATTAAAGCAACTTTAATATTCATACATCCTGTTATGTAACGGCTGGACACGGAACATTCATGTATACCGAGGTTGCTGATGCTTTCAAAAGGAAAAAGATAATGCCAGTGTTTCGCTCTCAACTTTACGTTTGTCACGAGAGAAAATCCATCTATACATGAAGTACGGATCGGACACTGCATGGACATGGAGGTGCATTAATATGAAAATGACATGTGAAACTTGACACTATTGATTGGACGAGAGCTGCTTATGACGGCGGAGGATGAAAGCGAACACCTACTCCCTGTGAAGGCGATCCATCGGGCGTATCGGGCGGCCTCGCGGCGCCAGCGTGACATCACCAGCAGACCACAGGTGACGGTGAGGGAGATGATGCCCAGGATGATGAAGAAGAGCGTGGTGATCCACTCCGGGGGCAGCTGCGGGGGGATGCAGGTCCGGTCTCGGCCGTGGATGGTCTGGCACTGCCGGACGAGACCCACAGTCAGAGAGCCTGGAGGGAAACATGAACACAAAGAGAGAAACTAAATGTTACTGCACATAAAACTACATTAAAAGAACCTAAAAAAACCTGTGTTCTCAATCAGCTCCTTACTATAAGTGGTAGGATGTGAGTTCAACACCAGGCACTTAACCCCAAGTTGCTCGGGGGACTGACCCTGTAGTTAGTTCACTGGAAGTCGCTCTTCTGCTAAATGACCTGGAATGTAATTGTGAGGTTTGTGTTTTTTTGTCTGTGTCCTTTTTTTTTGGAGCGGGTGGTGCTCGGTTATAGAAACCTAATGTTTCATACATACGTAAGATGTTCTCTGTAGGTTCATTCCCTACGAGTGACATCTTTCACGTTGCCTTTTGATACATTGCTGCTCTAAAAATGTCGCCGATAGTTGCTTTAAAAAGATACTCAGGATATTTAAAATCAAGTTTTCAGGGTCTTTTTATTCCCCGTTAATTTTCTCTGACTGAAAGCGATCAAACATGAGCCTGAGATGGTATTTCACCCATAACAACAGTGCAGAAAGTGACTCATAATGATAATACTCCACAGTCTACTGCACTTTAAATCCATTATATGAAAGGTTATCCAGCATATCGGAGGCTGGCAGCCCCGGCAGTTTGAGGCGTTCGAATGCATGTATAACAAACACAGAGCAATGCACAGCAACGTGTGACATCATGTGTTCATAAGTTGACTCTGAGGG
>CALSCE010000091.1:17573492-17624938 GCA_943593645.1 Bovichtus variegatus
GTGTGTGTGTGTGTGTGTGTGTGTGTGTGTGTGTGGGGCAATCACAAACCTACCAGATGATTCTCCAGTGCTGATCCAGTCCGGGTTGGCGATGCTGGCGATGGCGAAGATGTCTGCAGCGAGGAAGAGGCATCCTGATATCACGGTGAGTTTATCCATGTCGGTGGACACAAGTGCAGCGAGGAGTGTTTCTGTGTGTCACCTACAGGGAGGCGGGACATTTAGTAGCCTAAAAGCCAGCCAGGGTTAGACAACATGCACATTGTCTGCACATTGCGTTTGATCCCGGGCGCGTGAGATATGCAGGTTGTTCCCAGAAAATATCCACTTTAATTTAGTCCTCCAGCAGCCGAGCCTGAGCCGACCCACTGGCGCTTGTCCTGCCCAGGAGGAGAGGGTCTCTGCCCGGGCTCATGGATCACTTAGCTCCAGATGCTCCACCACATCCCGGTGATGTGTGCGGAATGCGCTTTAATCGTCGGGTTCAATCTCCAGCAGTGAACACGGATTCATGCGTGCAGGCGACTTGTTTCCTGCATGGAGCCCCCGAGCTCTCTCCCCCCATATGGGAGCTTTTTCTTTCCTCTGGAGGACGCACACAGACGGGAAACGACGCCCATGACTCGCAGACAAAGCAGCGCTTCTCTGGAGCTTCAAATGTTTCCACTCATATGCTGAGTGTCTCCAGTTTACCTCTTTAAAAAGCTTCTGAAACGCACCGCAAGTGTTTTCTGCAAGACGTTGCTGTCCTCTCAAATTCAGGCAGCTCGCGTCTCCATGTCTGTAGTGCACAACTCTCGCGAGAAAATCTGCAAATAGCGCCGCTGGTACTTTTTGCATCATAAATTATGCAGCAGCATTTAAATGAGTTCCTAAAACATGTCTGAACACATGTTGCAATTTGAGTTACACCCTCAGACTCATGGAGTCAAATCTGCAAAGTGGAACCTTTTCTTTCTAATACTCGCAATGTGCAACAGCAAAAAAGTTAAATAAAATGTTCTTGATTTTAAGCACTTCTTGGACTTCTCGTCCATGTTGACTTGACAGTTCATTCTTATTTAGTCTGATTCAATCAAAAGCTCCAGAACAAGCCAGTAAGAAGATCTTGATTTACGATTGTTTTGTAAACTGCTCATCTCCAATGTGAAGAATGAGGTAAAACTCAGAACTCGTGAAAGTATCAAAGACATAAAACACCACAACAAACCGCTTAAACCTCTGTAGGGTAGATAGAATTTATTCATTATTTTACATCAGCTATACATTTAATGTGGACAGATGAATGGAGCACAACATTGTGACGCGCCGGAGCAGCATCACCTGAAAATATGCCGTTACAACACCGATAAATACCCAGAAGTGTTATGACATTATATCCCTCAGAACAACAGCGTTGATGACCTCTGCCTTGTTTCTGGTTGGGTCAAAAAATGTAGAGGAAACAAATTCTGCTCTGCCTTCAGAGTTGCAGTATGAGGGGCTGAGGAGGGCTTTAGATCTCATCCACAAAGGGTGTATTTACGAGGTTGCCGCTGGAGGCCATAGTCTTCTTGCCAGTCACAAATGTCTTGGCAGCCTGAAAATAAAACAGAAAGTTAAGAGCACCATGATAAAACTACAAAACATTTGTTTCACACAGCAAATCTTTAAAAATAATGATTTAACAGACATAAATTCAGTAAATCTATGACTGCGTTCAAATCCTGACAAGAACCAAACATCTTACGTTGGAGACGTCAGTCAAGGAGACGTTGTCAATGTTTTTGGAGACTTCCTCGGCGGAGCTGTAGGATCCCTCAGCCAGAGCCTGAGAGCCCATGGCCTCCAGAAAACCCTCCGAAGTCTCCAGAGACATCAGGAACTGCCCCTTCAGCTGGGCCCTGCGGAGAAAACAAGAAAAAGCTCATCAGAAACTACGACAAAACAGGAGGGAAACTTTTAACTTGATGTATTTTCTTCTGAAAGTGTGAGGGGACAATGAGATGTTTTAATTAGTCCAGTTTGCATCATTTTTTAAACATGATTTTATGTTTCTCCAAGCAGATAATACAATAAACTGTAAAAGGGAAAGTGGAAATGGATCCATGCTAGCTGTTTCCCTCTTCAGTCTTCATGCTAAGCTAAGTTAACCTGCTGCTGGATCAGCGAAAGTTCCCATAATGTCAAACTATTCCTTTAGCTGCTTATTGAAATATACTTCATGCTTACTTATATTTTCAGTCAGATGTTATAGAGGTAGTAAATCACTTTAAAAAGTAGCAGTCGCATGGCTTCATATCAACCACATAATCCCATTTTGGTGGCGCCTATAGTAAACTGGAATCAAAGTATAAAAATGTATTTCTCAATGTATTCATAATTTAGACCATATGTATGAAAGAGGCATTATGTTATCGTCGTGTCTCTGTCTGTTTGTCTTACTTGGCCCGAGTGAGGTCAGCAGCGGTGACTTCACCATCAGCGACAGACTTCACCGCGGCAACGGCGGCCCTCATCACCTGCAGAGACAGAGGACAGATATCACATAAAGACATCTTCCCGTTATAATATGAAGACACTCTTGTCATAACTATGGGATACTCACGTCGCCAGTAGCTGCAGGCTGGGAAATGGTGTAAACCCCAAACAGACCAGAGTCAGAGTAGCTTGAGTTGAAAGCACTGACCTGTTGAGGGGAGATTAAAAAAATAAAATAAAGGAAATGAAATGTTTTTACAGGAACCATTGAAATGATGATTTAAGCCAGTCAAGGCCCCGGTGTATGAAGCGTTTATATTGAGAACTGTCAATCACTCACATCAAAGGGGTCAGTCGTTGCCTTGGTAACACCCTGGACCAGTTTGCTGGTGGCACATGAGCCCCTCTTGACATGCAGACCAGCTCCCAGTAAATGCTGCAGCACACTGAAGGCCAGAGCCTGGCCGGTGCCGGCTGCTGCTGACTGGCTCACCACCGCTGAGTGGACCAGGCTGCTGATGCCGGGCACACGAACCTCACCTAGAGAGAGAGAGAGAGAGGGAGGGAGAGAGAGAGAGAGAGAGAGAGAGAGAGAGAGAGGAATACAGGGTGTTACAAGTACTAAAGCTGTAGGGAAACTCCAGATGTTGCAACACAACGATGTGTGACCAACATGCAGATTTTGATGTCTGCGGCTCAGCTCACCTCCACGATACTGAGCCGCGGCCCCTGTGGCGCCTGCCCCGCTGCGGATGTTGAGGAATTGCTCTCCAACTTGCGTCAGCACCGCATGGTCCACACCTGAAGGAAAGACAGACCTCATTCACCTAATGATCTTTTATTTATTTTTTTATTTTTATACACATTCATAGCTTCTTTTGAGGTTTTCCAATGAAGCTTGAAATGTCTGTCGTCATATTTTATGATCCTCAATTTGAAACAAGGGATTCATTGAATTAAACAAGTTACTCTTTTTTTTTTAATAAATCAACCTTTTTTAATGAATATAACTCCTGAGTGCTGAGATATATATGGACCTGCCATATGTTATGCCATATAAAAATACATTAAGTTCAAACAGTACTGCTATCATTATAGGGAGATTATGTTAAAGGTATAATGACCCTTACCAAGTCCAACAAGAGCCATCCTTGCACTCGTGAAATTGTTCTGGACAAACTGGTGCAGCTGGAGGAAAAAAAAGTACAAACATTAGAAAGGTTTAAATGGGTATAATAACACCATAAGTTTTAAAGAATAAACACCACAAAACACTTACATGTTCAGACTGGATGTTGCCCACCATGTGTTGAGGACAGTACAGGGAGTTAGAGAGAGCGTTCTTATAGGCAGCTTCATGCAGAGCTTCGATAATGCCTGGAAAACACACAAAGAGGCATGATCATGATTCAATCATGTTAAAGTCAACATTTGTGATGTCTTTCTAATTGAGAAATCATTATATCTGCCTGTTTGGTGGAGGAATTGGATTTAATGCCATCTGCTTTGTCACTTAAATAACAGATTTTTGTGTAAATTACCAAACTTTTGATGCCATTTTTCACCAACAATTTACATAATACAACCTCATAAACTAGACGCTGGATGCTCTGCCATCTTTGCAGTAGCATATAGCTAAAACAAAGTTAGTGAATTGCAGCTTTAACCATGGCAGTACTCAGAAAACAGCATTTGTGACATGTACAAGCAGCATGTATTATCAAGCATCAAAGAGGCATCTTCGGAGATTAGTTGGGCTATACTCTCTAGCAACCAGGTGGCAACAAAAAAGTAAGTAGTTCTGTGATCAACAAATGTGGACATAATATATCTAAAAAGAATATTTGGGATGAGTTCCAAAGAGGAAGTGAAATAACTGCCCACCTATCTGAGCACTATGCTGAGCCACGGCCCGGTCCATCTTCAGCCTGGGCGTGAGGTCTTTCACCTCCCATGGCCGAAACTCGGGGGCTGTTGTCACGTTGATCAAGAACTCCATCACTGTGTCACTGCAGACAAATAATGAAAAGGGAGAAGAAGGTGTTAGTAATCTCCCCCCCATAACATTACCACTCCTGCAGCGCAGTCGTCCTCTCCAGTGAACATTCCTATGTACCAAACAGTCATTGTTTCACCAAAGTGTAGCGTAAGAGACTCACATTATGTTGTCAACCTCATGTAAGTTCAATTCAACATCAAAGTACAAGTGTTAACAGCTACTCTTCTAGTGTAAAAGATACTCAAAACATGTCTTCTCCTTGTACTACAAACATGGGACATAGCACACTTCCTGGTATCTTCTGACTCGTGTAGTATCAATCCAAACGTTGATGTTACTCAAAGACTCACATGTCATCTCTCAAGCAGTCAACGGTGTAGATCATGTTCTCTCTGGATGAAGTCACACTGCAGAGAAACATGCAGACGTCCAGATAAGAATACTGACCAAGGAAGAAACTTTTATTTATACGCTTGTTAGGACCTTTCTTGGAGGTTACCAACCTCAGGCTGCCTCCCACTGCCTCAACACCGTGGCAGATCTTGAAAGATGAAGCTCCTTTGGTTGTCTGGAAAAGCAGATAAGGCAAGTCAACACCAAGCTGGGACAGAAGGTAAATATTCACACTCAAAAATATACATTGGGTACATTCTGGGCAGCCAAATGAATCAACTGTTGTTTGAAACTGTAGCAAACTGTGCAGTATAACAGTGATTCTCAAATGGGGTACTAGTACTGCAGTACTAGTACCTCTGGGGTACTTTGCAGTACTGCAGAGGGTAAGTGAGAATTTTTCTTTAAATGTTTTTTTTTTTTAAATATCAGTTTTGCATAATTCCTAAAATGATTATACTATAATATGTTTAAAAAATAAAAGTAAATACAAGTTTGATAAAACACATTATATATTTAATATTCCTATTTTCAATGCATGCTTTTTTTCCCCCTAAAAACATTTCTTTTGCGCTCGTCCAGGTACTCGTACAAGTAAAAATATTTCTAAAAAGGGAAAACATTATTGAAAAAAGCTTGAGAACCACTGCAGCATCTCACCAGACTGGAGGCCAGACGGAGGAGGTGGGTGACCCCCTGGTTCTCAGGGGTCTCATACCGACAGCCGGCCTTCACAAACACTCCGATCTTGGAGGCTGGAGAATAGTTCTCCAGGGAGGCGATCACCAGTCCACTGGGCAGTCTGGTCACCTGTAGAGATGTCCGTTAGTTTCATCATTTAGTTAAAACATGTCAGCCAATAAGCCTCAGTTTACTCTTTAAAACGGTCATCTTAGCTCATTTGGACATTCTGTTAGATGTTTTATACTCAACATATTAAGAAGAGACAAACTGCTTAAGCATAAAACATAAGCAATATGTCTTTTCCTACAGGCAAACCAACTTATATCTTCATTCTCAGACCCAAAACCACACTGACTGGACCCAGCCAACCCATCCTCATAACTCCCCCAACATACATGGATGTCCTGGAGGGAGTGGGAAGCCCCTGGACAGAGCTTCAGGCCAGCCAGGGGCTGAGCAAGAGACTGGCTTGTTCTTGCAGCAACATGGAACCGTCTCTGTGGAGAAGAAACACATGGAATCAACCACTAACCTGCACATCCTGCGGCTGAAACTTAACGTGTTCGGCGGCGGCCCCAGTGAACTCCACCTTACGGGCAGCCTGGGCCGCGTAAAGCCTTGTCTGGAAAAATAGAGAACATGGGAAGGTGGGACATTACAACTAATGTGTTGCTGCTGGCTTGCTGACTGACGCAAGGGCAGTTTGAGGAGGGAAGTCAGAGGCATGTAAGGTTTTGAAACGATAAAAGGTGCACATACAGGTGAGATGGGAAGGGGTCAAGGTTGGAGGAAATGTGGAGAACAACTAGCAGGTCATTTCCATATATTTTGGAGCTGCCCAGCTATTTGGTCATATTGGCAGGAGGTAATACGGGCAAAACATAAAATCTATGGTGACGAGTTCTTCCTCTACAATCTATTTGGGCAATATGGCAGCTCATTCGTTGGTGCAAGTCAAATATCCATTAAAGATATTATCTGCAGCCAGCAAGAACGCTCGAACACGAAAATGGTTAAAGACAGAACCTCCAATAAAGACTGAATGGATGGATATTGTGACTTATATTCAAAATTGGAGCAAATTACTTTTTCGTAGGTCTGTCACAATAATCACGTTATCGTCTTGTCGTGCAACATGACCAGGAGCCTTCGTTGACCTTGATGTTGCCCTTTGCGTTTACGTGCTTTTATTTGTCCACAAAACCATATGTCACCAACATAACAGCAGAGTTTTCTCCACCATTAAACACTTAAAAATACAATATTATTGTTTATCGCAACTATTTCTGGGACAATCATTGTAAATGTAAATGGGGCATTATATTTTTCTTGACATGATCTTTTGATGACCCGCTTCTCATACGCAACATACTTTAACTAAACTAATAAGTTTCTACATCTATAATTGCATGACAACTGGGCAAACTCCGTCTGCTGATAAAGTTATGTAATGTGAAAGCACAAGAACAGCTAAGTGCACGTCATGGTCTTTTAAGTTGAATTGTTTCAGACTTTTGACAGCAAATGTAAAATCAGTCACAAATAATTTGAGATCTATATCAGCACAATAAAAGCCTTGTGTTCTTACTCTACACAAAGTGAATCGTACCACTTTGTACGTGTTTTGTCACAATAGAAAGCTCAGTTTTGCCTTTGGTTAATAAATAAAAGTTGAATATTACGTGTAATATAGTTAAAATAGAAAAGTAAGGTAAACGAGCCGCACAAGCTTCAGCTGACGTGACTTCATGCAGCGTTTTAAAATAGGTCAACATTAGTAGTGGATGTACGTCGAGTCTACAACAAGCTAGCTCTCACTCCTCGGACCCCGAGTTGAGTAAAGTGGGTTTAAATGAACAGTTAGTTTGAATGTTAACAACGACCCGACCTGTCTGGTGTGTAGTAAGTAAAGTAACGTGACCGTTGGGTCGGTGCTGGTGAGGCAGAGTCACGTTAGCGTTAGCTGCTCCCTGCTCTTCATCACACTGGTCCGGACACGACCCTGAATGATTACTGTCCCACAATCACACACACGGGGAAACAAACGGCTCATGTGAGCACAGCTGTCCCGATACACATATATCCATGATAAGTGAGCGGAGTCCTTACGGATAGCTGACTAATTCCCCGAATCCCCTTCATCTCCCCTCTCTCCTTCAGGCAGGACGATGGAGCAAATTAAGCAATATGGCTGCCGTGTCAGAGTGCCCTACCCAGAATGCCCCGCGCCTTCCTCGTTCGCGAAAGTACCGCTGAGCCTATGCGCGTGCGCCCTCTGTTGCCACGGAGATGAACCACAAACTGTTGGTAAAGAAAGATATAATTATATTCTCCAGATTTATATCATCTATGTTGTCGACAACATGTCTGTACATGTGTTTCCAAAAATGTATTGTTTGTCTTTTTTACTTATTCTTCTACCAAAGCAAATCAATTTGATTTTATTACTAATATTTATATATATTTTATTTAACTCATATTTATCAATCAACATTTTCCAATCATCAACCATCCTTTATATTATTTTATTACTGATAACTTAGTCAATGATTTAACTTATTTTTTACTTTGTTTTATGAATGCATGAATATAGACTCAAAAAAAAAGCACACATCATCTTTCTCATAGTGATCTTAAATTTGACATACATAAATGTACATTTAACTAACAATTTGTTTTTGTTTAACTGCAGTATTAGTGTTATTATTCATTTAACTTTTGCAATGTTTTTATTTCAACATTGCTATTTCTTCTGCTCTGCCCCTTTTTGTTCTCAGGATTGTTTTGTTTTATTGGATGTTTATTATAACATCCATAACATCACATAGGCCTATGTAAAATACAAATGTAGAAGTAAAAATTGTATATAAGTAAGTTTGTATTTGTATTACCTACTTAAAATAAGCTACTTTTATAAGTCATTATATTATACATTATAATTACCATTATTATGTTGTTGTTTTTATATTATTGACATATCAACATGATTTTCAGTATTGGAATTTGTAAATTTGAATTGTTGTTATTTTGTTATTGTTATATTTGTGGTATAATAAAGATTAACTTATTAGACACAGCTTCAAATGTGATCACATTATCCATTTAATTTAACACACACCAATTAAGCACAACAACAAAGACCATCAAGGGGAAAAAAGCACTTCCGGTCTTTTCTTTTTTTTTGCAGGCGTACCCACTGCGCATGTGCGGTTATCGCACACGTGTGGTGAACGTTCGGACTGACTGCATGCAACAGAGCTAAGAGACTTCACAGCGCTACAGAAGTAATACTTAGAGAACACACACCCCGCGTTTTGTTGTCCTTTCTAACCGAGGTGAAAGAAAAAATAACCTCCGTGAAGCATTTCGCCGAGAGGGCCGAAATACCAGAAACAACTATTTACAATGGTGAGTTTTGGGTTCTTAATAAACTAACATGCTAACAGACTAGCTAACTATGAGCTAACACTAGCTAAAAGTAACTAGTCTGCAGAGAGAACTAACGTCACAACATCCTCGTGTTTGTCCGCTTTATTTGCTGCTTTCCTCTTGTTAATGTGGTTTTATTTTTGTTTTATGTACCAGACTGAAGCCGCAGTTAACCCAAAGGCCTACCCGCTGGCCGACGCCACGCTGTCCAAGACCATCCTGGACCTGGTGCAGCAAGCCTCAAACTACAAACAGCTGAGGAAGGGGGCTAATGAAGGTGAGGGCGCATCAGTCTTTGGGCTACAATTAAACGAGTCAGTGGGTTCACGTACAACCTTTTAAAATTGATTATTTGCCACTTTAAGAGGTAATGTAATGTCTCGGAAAAGTCTGTGAAACGTGGTCTCTTTCAGGTTGACAACAAACGCAGCTGTACGTCTTAAATGTGCGTTTAAAAGACCCTGACCTGGGAAAGTGCCTTCACTTTTATCACTGTAGAGCTGCAAGGATGTGTAAACCAATTAGTTGATCAGAAGAAAATTTAAAAGCAAACTTTTTTGAGTATTGATTTATTCTTTCAGTCATTTTTTTTTCAAGCAGAAATTCCAGATATTTGCTTGTGCTGCTTCCCAAATATGGGGATTTGCGGCTTGTTTCTAAGCTAAATGAACTGTAATGTTTTTGTAATACAGGATTGCAACTGAAATATATGGTTTTGAACTTTTGGTGGTATAAAACAAGTAATTTAATGATGTTGTGGTGGGCATTTTAAAGTACCTTTTTTATAGACTTAATGAAAAATCTGTTCACCAGTAGGCTACCATTTAAAGTAAGGATGATGTAATAGTGGTAAACAAGTTGTACTAACTGTGATCTTCTTCTTCTTCTTCTCCAGCCACTAAGACCCTAAACAGAGGCATCTCCGAGTTTATTGTGATGGCTGCTGATGCTGAACCACTGGAGATCATCCTCCACCTGCCACTGCTCTGTGAGGACAAGAACGTCCCGTATGTGTTTGTCCGCTCCAAGCAGGCCCTGGGTCGGGCCTGTGGGGTGTCGCGCCCCGTCATCGCTACCTCAGTCACCATAAAGGAGGGGTCTCAGCTCAAACCACAGATTCAGTCTGTTCAATTGGCAATTGAGAGACTGCTCGTCTGATTTTTGTTGCACTGTTGTGACAGTCTCCTTGGGAAAAAGGGGACGACAAAATCCAGAAAATCTTGTCCTGTTTGATATAAAACAGTTGTTATGCATGACAAGAAACTATAGATGTTTTTTCTTTTTTTACTTCTTGGGACAGCACGTCCACTTCAGTGTATCAGTTTGCCCAGGCATCACCTGATAAATAAAAATACTTTTTTTATTTAATCCTGCTGTTCAGTTCATTCCAATGTTTTCATTCACATTTTGTACTTGACCTTTAAACAATGTCAGAAGTCATTTGTAATAAAATCAACAGATATGGGAAGGATTATGGTTTTCATTTTTTTAGGGTAATGTGCTGCAGAGATATTTTCCTGTTTTCATTGCAGACAAATTCAACAGCAGCTAATTTCACCAGGAGGTGTTTCCATCATGTGACTCCAGATACTAAAACTGACATCCAAACATCCTCATCAATAGTGTGAAGAGATGCATCTCCCTGTGAGAAATGTCAACATGTTAGTCATCAAATAGCCTCACAGTACATGACCTGTCTTTTTTTTAATACAGTATTTACATAGTTTAATATATTATTTTAAAGTTTAAAAAAAAAATGGAACCATATATAGAACAGAATATATTCTATATTTACTGTACTATTGTAGGTCAATTTACTTAATTCAAAATCCTACTTAACAAGTATCTGTGAAATGCACTTATGAAAAATATTAATTCTGCAGCAAAATTAACCTTGAGCTATATATGACATCAATAGATTGTGGAGCTGCTTACAAATGTTTGCTACAGCAACATGTACTAAAAGTATTTATTTAAAAGTACTTGTTGGGCAGAATAGCCACTTTTAGAGAGTTATATTTTTATATATCATATTACTGGAATATTATCACAGATGCTTAAACACATAAACAGCATTTGAATGTTACAGCTGGTGGAGGTGGAGCACATTTTAACTCCTATATATACTGTTGTATAGTTTAATCTGTAGCACAGTATAATATTGTAATGATGTATCATGTGTTTAGTTTGTAAAACATTCTATTTTAAAGGCACTCCAGCTGTCAAATAAAGGCAGTGCAGCGAAAAGTCAAATTATTCCATTTCAAGTAGCATAAAAGTGACTAAAGATTGTACTCGAGTGCAGCACTTAGTTACTCTGAAGAGCCGGGCAGTGTCAGTGTTGCACACTTTGCATCTTCCTCGCTGGGTTTAATGATTTTCGGAGCTCGTGCTGATCCTGTGATTGGAACAGAGTTGGCGACGTTGCGCTGTGTCTGTTGGCTCGAGACAGCCCGCCTCGACCCCGGTGTTTAAAAAGCCTTCACCGAGGCTCTTGAACGCAACTCTGACAAAGTGAGCGGCTCGAACTTTAGACCAAACTCGCACCGGAGTCTGAATCCCAGAAGCAGAAGCCATGGCCGGGCCTCCTGTTGTGATCTGGGAGCATGAAGTGGAGCTCCTGTTGCATTACAGGGATCTGCTCCCCCGTCTGGAGGAAGCTTTGGGGAAGTTTTCCAGGCGAGACAGCGCGGAGGTGATCCAGCCTGTGCGCATCTCACTGCCGCTGCAGAAACACCACGGGTAGGCTGGGGGCTGCTAACTGTCACATCCAGACTATGCTTTACTTCAGACTCCATTGCACCTTACTATACCTTGTTAACACAAGTTAAATTAATAAATAACTAAGAGACATTCTCAACCAATCGGTGGATCGGGATACGACCTGTTTATTGGGCTAGAGATAAGTAACATTTATATTACTATCTTTTTCTATGTTTTATTATATGATCTCTGATTGTAGTGGTTAATGTTTCCATGTCCAGAATGTGTTCTAGTGTTGATTGCTATGACTGTAGTTGTGTTGTATTTATGTCCTCAGACCATATGTTAAGGAGGCGAATGTCCGCAGATGTTATCTTTCCTCGTGAATTAATAACCAACACATTTTCAAGTTTCAGAGGTTGTTGTGGTTCTTTGAAGTCAAAAAACGTACTTTAGGGTTTTAATCGATCTCTTCCCAAAAGGGTAACAATAGTGGAACTGTAAAGAATGTGTGTTCCTCACATCCTCCCCAGCAATTAACATTAACATTTACCATAATTATAAGATGTAATAAATTATCCCATGCTCACTATCCAGGCATTGTGTCGTCTTACTAATTAAAAAATGAATTACAGGCTGTAACTATTGCTGACTCTCCTTCTCTTTCACAGCTTCCTGGGATTGATGCCTACATACATGGAGAAAGACGGAGTCCTGTGCACAAAGTTTGTGTGTTTCTACAAGAGGGAGGACGGTTCAACTTTGCCAGCTGTGCAAGCCACAGTGGTGCTGCTGGACCCAGAGTATGGGAATGTAAAGGCTGTGAGTAAAACTAAAGCATGCATGAATTACTCTGACACATACAGAACCTGCAACATGCTGACTTTAGTAACCCTGCATGAAAACAACCCATCTAAAAACATTTAGGTCCCACGGCTTTAACAGCCTCAGGCCATGTTTCCACCCTGCAGGTCATGGATGGAGAGGTGATCACAGGCATGAGGACAGCTGCAGTCTCAGCCATCTCTGCTAAGGTACTTCCATTTTTCACATCTGTTCTATAATCTCACACTGTCGTGCTAACCTTGGCACTCATGGATCTGCCCCGCTGTGCTTTTGTCACGCAGCTGCTGATGCGCTCTGAAGCAGAGGTGTTGACCATCTTGGGCACTGGCAAACAGGCCATGAGTCATTACAACGTCTTCACAGAAATGTTTTCATTTAAAGAGGTACAATTACAAGCTTATCTCGTGCAAGTCTGAACAGAATGATCAGTTTGGGGCAATTTAATGTACGTTCGATACGTGGGGAACTATTCTCATGTTTCTGACTTACTGTTTCCCAACCCAACTTAGCCTGTAGGCTTATTGTTAGTTTAGTTTACTTCATTTCATTTGGACATCAAATCATTATTAGAAATGTAACATTTATGCAATAGGTCCAGCGCCACGCACGGTTTAGTGTTTGTAGCAAAACGCTAATTTGCAATACCTGTCTGAAAGAGGCTTAAAAAAAATAGTAAAATAAAAATATACCCACAAATAAATCCACAAAGACAACATCTACAAATACATACACAAAATACAGGTGTCTAAGGTCTGGGTTATTAGGTGTGAGAACAATATAGTTTTTCTTTTAGCCATTTAATACTTCTATTAAAATTGTGGAACTTCAACAAACAAGATTGTCCACAAAATGTTAACAAAAACCATAAACCTTCCTACTTTATGAACTCCTACTTTTGCTAACTTTACCTTTCATAGGTAGCCTATAGTTTATCATTTTGGCCTATGCACGTACTGGTTTTCTTGCTCAGAGTTAGATGAGAAGATTGACACCACTATCACAATGTCTGTATGCTAAATATGAAGCTACCGCCAGGAAACAAGGGTAAAGAGCTGGTTAACAACATCCAGCTACCAGCACCTCTGAAGCTCATAACATTTTATATCTGGTTTGATTAATCTGTATAAAAACAAAGTGTAAAAACAACAGGTTTTGTGCCGGACTACTTCTTGACTGGTTGCAGTGACTTTCTGGATCCTCACCACAGGTGCGTGTCTGGAGCCGCACAAGACAGGGAGCGGAGCGGTTTTGCCGCTCTGTCAGCGGTCCGGTCACAGTGTGTGTCTCAGTGGAGGAGGCGGTGAGGGGAGCAGACGCCATAGTGACGGTAACCAGATGTACAGAGCCAGTGCTCTTTGGTCAGTGGGTCAAACCAGGAGCCCACGTGGCAGGTGAGAAGAAATACTCAACGCACAAAGAACATTTAAGAGGAAATAAGTGAGATTATTAGATCTGCATCAGAGTATTTCCTGGTTCTTCTATCCTGCTGAGCAGCGGTGGGAGCTTGTAGGCCAGACTGGCGGGAGCTGGACGACGTGTTGATGAAGGAGGCGGTGGTGTACGCTGACAGCAGGGAGGGAGCAATGGCCGAGTCCGGCGACGTCATCCTCTCCGGGGTGAGTCTGTCATTGTGCTTTATCACTGCCTCAGTGATATAACTGAAGTGTGTGTTATTGGCTCTTTGCAGAGTGTGTAGAATAAAATATGATCTCTTGTTTTAGGCTGAGGTTTTTGCAGAGCTTGGAGATGTTATCAATGGGACAAAAGCGTCACACAGAGAGAAGACAACCGTGTTCAAATCTCTTGGTAAGCCCTACTTGATGTGTATATATCTTTTTTTAAAAGGTCCTGCCAAAGCAGGATTCTGGTGTGCAGGAATTGCTTACTCAGCCTGGGCAGGAAGGCCCGCCCTTAGCCAGTTGATTGACAGGTTGACCCCCTTCAAGGAATAGCAAAAACAAAAGGAATAAGAAAAAATAAATCACATATTTATATATGAAATATATAACATTAACATTTCCATGTTTTTTACTTTTTTAAATTAATATTACACTTTACATTTCTCCATTTATATTTACCTATTTATTCCTCTTTATATTTCCACAATTTTTAAATGTACTTATTTGTTTTATTTATTCCTCTTTATATTTCCACCTGTATTTTCTTATTCGTTTACAGAACTATTCATTGTTATGGCACTGACTTCACATGTTTAAAGCTAGTCCCTATTATTATGCGCAGCACTTCATTTTCCAATTCAATATCTTCATTTTTGTTTTTGCAATACCAGGAATGGGAGTTGAAGATGCAGTGTCTGCTGAGCTGGTATTTGACCAATGGAAAGCCAAAGCCAGCAAACCATGAAATGGCATGAAATGCATTTCAATCCTGACCTCGGTTTGACTTTAGAGCAGACCTCTCACTGGGCTCTGGGAAATTTCTGACATTTTCTAGACTAAACCAGCGGTTCACAATCTTTTGTAACTTAAGACGCACTTCTGATTGTTTAAAAATGACTTCCTTCCCAAATAAATGAGAGAAAAAACCCACATGACAAAAAAACAAGAGAAAACATGAACTGGTCTGTAAAGATGTTTCGTCACTGTCCGCTGCAATGATTTAACATGTAACTCTTCTTACTCTCAGCCATCACTGCCTGCCATTATGAATCCTAATCTAACGTATCCAGGGTCATATTTCCTCACCACACCCTTTGGAGCTTGCAGCCCACTGGTTGAGAAAAAATTGACTAAACATAAAGAAGAAATAAATCCCTTGCAGACTTCCAAGAACTGTGATGCGTTTGGACAGAACATATACATCCAACAAATAATTTTCGATGAATTTATTTGCTTTAAAAAAAAGAAAATCCAAGTGTCTGCTGTGCACTGATGAAATGAGTCCAGATTTACAGCGGTTCCCCAGAGCACCCATGCAATTCGATCATTGCTCATTTCAAAATAACATGTATTTGCAGAGTAGTTACCGCTCATGTTGTACAACAAAAGACATCAGTTACAACCTGGAGTACACAGGCTCGTAGACTTCAGAAAACACAGCAATAGGTGTGGTCAAAATCAACAACAACTTATTGAGAACTTGAAATAACAACAACCGTAATTACAGATAGATTGAGAAAGAAACAGCACAACGCTGGCTGCACTGCACCTTCACATGCCCGAAAGTCAGAAAATACTGTGTGTGTGTGTGTGTGTGTGTGTGTGTGTGTGTGTGTGTGTGTGTTCACATAGCAAAAAGATAGCAATGGATTCTCACCTAGAAAGCTTTTTGGAACAAAACCTGATTTTACCTGTTAAATATCTATCGAGAGAGTGTTTTAAATGCTGGGAGTAATTAGTGCTTATTTTAGCAGCTGCTACAACAATTGTTATAATCACTTAAACTAAATTAAAAAGGAAAAGACATTTTAGTATCCAGGGAGCGACTACAAAGTGATGACCGTTTACTGAGTTTTGGCAACACCTCAGTGTAGTCAGATGACGCATGTAAACAAAAACGGTCCATCAACCGAAACCAACAATGGGAAAAAGAAACAAAAAATTGATGATATACTAAAATAATAAAATGTCATCAAGGCAGCAGGAATCTCTTAGTGTGTAGGGGAAGGAGTGCAATGCAGGAGTCTCTTATTGTTAAATCTACAGTAATATCATGATAAACTCACATTCAAGTAGTGTTTCTTCACAATGCTGGAGAAAAATGACATGAAATGTTTTCTGTAAAATTCTCCCTCTTTCCCCTTAAATCAACCCCAAGATCCTAAATTAAATCCCGCACCCTCACATTCCCCAAGGCCTTAGCAAAGTCACTTCATTCCTGCCAATTTGAAAGCAAACAGAAACCAGATCTGACAGAAAAACGTCAGCGCTGCTTAAATCTGTGAAGTTCTTTCAGATGGAAAACTGATCTCCCAGAGCTTCTATGTAAGCAAGGACACTGGGGGTGAATAGATATTTGGGGAACCCAGCCATCGTCTTCTTCCTTCTAAGTAGGCGAGTTCTGACTGCAACTTTGTTTTCTACTCCCCATTACAATATTCTGCACGCCTTCCTCCTGCTCCTCTTGACGGGTGGGGGGCACAGGACCGCCCTGATGGCCTCGTCAAACACTGTCTTAAGGCCGCGCTGCGTCAGAGCCGAGCACTCCAGATACTTCACTGAACCTGGAGAGGAAAGTGGGAAAAGCAGAGAAACGAGTCAGCAAACAAACTCGTTATTGTTTGCATGGCATGATCATACAGAGCAAAATATATAATTTAACGTTCGAGTGAGTGCCAGATGTTTTCCATCAATTTAACAGTATGATTGTACTGTGCAAAATCCCAAACTACAACCGTGGCTGGAAAATTGAAAATGAAGTTAACAACCAAAATGAGTAAACGAAAGCCTTTTTCAATCCCAGAGAACAGCATGCAACCATCTGACATCTGCAACGACTGAAATTAAAATGTAATGTAACACAATACCAGCATTATTGCTCCCATTCACAGGTCCTCCCAAAACTACCATCTCATTTTACAGTTCATCAAAATACAACTTACAATAATAATAATAATAATATTGGTAAACATATTAGGCATTATGATGCTATATTTTAAATATTTGATTGACTTTAAATGAATACTTTACCCACCAGATTACAATCAATCACTCATCCCGTGTTCCCTTTTAATTCTTGAAGAAAACTCTTGTTTTTCTCGCATGCCTCCCAGGTTAACGAAGAATCAAAAAACGGACACAATTCTTGATAATTTGGAGTAAATGGGCTGTGTTCAACAGCAGCAAAACTATATCAAAACATCCCTTTTCTCCTTTTTTTGATTCTTCGTTCACTGTGTAGGTGAGTAATTGACATACAAATGATCATTTTGTGGGTGAAGTATTCCTTTAAGCCCTTAAATTCAACATGTTTTCAAATAATCTAAGGATTAAGGATCTGCTTATACGCGGCAATAGATTTTAGCTGAATGATGAGTCAAGTGTATGCAGCAAATTCAATTTGCATGATGTTGTAGTTACAAACACTTAGCCTCTAGCCTTTTTTGTTTTAGCAAAACTTAATAGCAGAATTTCCCTCTGGTTAGAAAACCAGAAAACACTAAAAAAAACTTTCAACTTGACATTATGACCATTTAAACATGTTATCTATGTATGCATTGTGCAGCAACTGACATATTTCTTTAGCCATGGCCAAGCCCTGAGGGTAGGTGATGGGGGCGAGTTTCTTCTCCTTGAGTTTTTCGATAGTGTCCTTGTCTTCTCTCAGGTCCAGCTTGGTGCCCACCAGGATGATGGGCGTGTTGGGGCAGTGGTGTCTCACCTCCGGGTACCACTGGGGGGGGAGAGAGGGGGACAGAGTCAGAGGTCGCGGGATGCAGACAGTGTGGACACTTTTTTGGAGATATAAATTCAACATGATGTGACCTATTTAACTATTACCTCTGAAGTAGTTTTAAAATGAGAAAAACATACATTTCCATAAAGCAATACAATGCTCCATGGGCAAATCAGAATTTTTTTTAATAATTATAAATAAATGTAAATAAGACTAGTAATGAAACATTTTTTTAAATGTGGTGCATCTAAACATGATCAACATTGACAATTGTCTTGTGCATAACATTATGCATATTGTCATTAAATACTGCATTTTCAGCTTGATATATTTGAAAATAACGTTCTGTGATTAATTGTGTAATTGGGTGAGGAAAAGGTTACTTTTTCAGGTAAATAGATTTTATTTGATTCTATTCAAGCATTCCTTTAGGGTTTCTATCTATTATCTATAGCTATTGTTAGTTTTAGAGTTGTGTCAAAATGGTAATTGTCTAATAGCTGAAATCCCAGACCTGGCTCTCTTATTACTCTACCCAAGCACACCTGAAATTACAAATGTCATGCTAAACACTTAATAATACCATTATTGGCAGGTGTGACAAACCGCAGGGACAAAGAGCAGGTTGTTCTCACCTTGGCACGGACGTTTTCAAAGGAGGCTGGACTGACCAGTGAAAAACAAATCAGGAACACATCCTGAGGAGGAAAATGACAAACATCAAGATGACATTAAAAACTTAAATTAGCACTGTGGAGATGTTTCTGTTACTACTGGGACAAGAATAACCACATCTTGACGTTAAAATTAATCAACATGCGATGCTGATAGCGTACAATATTGACTTAATAGACCCCAAACGTTCAGACATGAGGGTTCACAAAACTAGACTGTGTTGGTTAAGTACACACTGACTCCCACTTTCAGCTCCCTGTGAGTGTTTGGCACAGAGGCCAGTTTGTTGTCAGGACAAAGAGTGCAAACAAGAGCCCCAGACAGTGTATAGGTACTATGGATACAAGGCTCTACTCTGCTGAGTGCAAAGACACTGTACAGGCCAGTGAATAACTCTAAATCAATGGTGGCAAAGTGGAAACAGTGTTCATGCTAACTTTGTCTGGCTGATACTAGTCCGTGCACGGCAGTGTTGTGAGACGAGCAGTTGTTACTACTGTGCATGAATGCATATATACGTACCGTCTGTGGGTAGGACAGAGGCCGCAGCCTGTCGTAGTCCTCCTGTCCGGCTGTATCCCACAGGCCCAGGTTTACTGGTTTACCATCAACCATCACATTTGCGGAGTAGTTGTCAAAGCTGTAGGAAGGGAGGGGGAGATTAGTTTCCAAATTAAGTATAATGTATTTCAACAATGTATCTCGGGGCAGGGCTGGGAGATAATTAAATATGGTCATTTATCATCTTTCAATTAAATCATATCGAGATACACAATTAAATCGTCTAAAGTGAGTTGAAAAAAAGAACAAGCACATACCAACTCAAATTTCTTAAAAATCTGATTTTTTTTTTAGGGAATATCCTTTGAAGATTGAGGTTTTGTTTTTACGTCACACTTTAGATTACCACTCAGTTCAATGCGATTAACAAACTGGCTCCAGTTAAATCAAACTATCATTTTAATCAGATTACTCTGCATTTGTGTGCAAGAATGTAAACACAGTCAGTGTATAGCTGCAATTTCACTTGAAACTCTTTTGTTCATTCTGCACTAAAGTGGTGTGTGTGTGTGTGGGTGTGTGTGTGTGTGCCTTACACTGTGGGTATGTACTCTCCAGGGAAGGCATTGGTAGTGTAGCTGATGAGCAGGCATGTTTTCCCCACAGCCCTGAGATTGGAAGGGAGAGGAGAAAAGATCGACAGAGAAAGAAATACAACGATGAGAATTTAAATCATTATTCTCTTCTCTTAAGTAAAATTAAGGCAAGAGCAAGTCAGTTGTTTAGTTTATATATAACATGTATAACCTGTCTTGTCTGACTGGTTAGCAAGCCAGCAACTCTGTTTAAACCTGTTACCCGGCTTGGGTGCAGTTTCCCTCCATGGGATGACACTAAAAGCAGACAACTATGTATTACAACACAAGCTTGTGAAAGTGTCCATAGCTGAGCTGAAAATAGTTTCCAGACTTAACTACGTCTGATCAGGTATAAATCTCAAATAGTGTTCTTATCCGTCTTCATACAGATGGACGTTTGAGTGTTAATCAATAAGGATGTATTTTCCTAGAACTAGCAGAGGTCAGAAAAAATAGTTTTGTCCTGTCAGAAATGAAAAATCAGTATTTAATACATTGTTTAAGTGGGACTTGAAGTTCAGACATTAGCTCATTGTCTCGAAGACAATTATGCTTACACATTTGTATTCGTCAGTTTAGTTTTATGGAGGTTAGGTTTTTTTTTTTTATGTTTAATTTAATATTTAAATCTTGTAATGAAAAAAAATATACCAACAATAAAAAAGTGTGAACCTCTGTTCAAACGCAGATTTTGCACATTTCATGCCTAAGAAGGAATGTATTTTAAGACATTTTATAAGATCAAAATTAGTTTTTGTTCTAGCTTAACAGTTTTAAGAAATGCATCAAAATACAGAACATTTGAAGGTGTTAAAAGCTCCACTTGCTTTCATTTAATCCCGAAATGGACTGAATCACTTGTGTTATGAAGTTTGCATAACCCACAGACAAAGTTATCCATTTAAAATAGCGCTATAGAGTTTTAATTTCCATATCCCATACAATAAAACACTTTTTAAAGAAAACGTGTGACTGTATGGTTTAATGACAAACATGCAACGTGTGCACAACATTTCAACAGTGAACACTCCTATAACTTCTATAAAGGACGAGCCATGAGGTAGCTAAGTGAGCTGTCAACATGGCAGCCTGCGTCATGTGGAATAAACCACATGCTGAGACCTGTTCAGTCGCACCTAACCGGAGCATGTAGATAAATCTGTCTGACCCAGCTGGACCGGAGAGCTGGCACAACAACAGCTGTCGCTCAACTCGGCTCGTTAGCCGTTAGACAACTGTTGGTAACTGGGTCAACGAAAACAAACTATGTTAGCTTCCTAACCGCTAGCATACGAGTCAAAGTGGGATGTTTTCTGGGTTAAAGTGAGGATAAAAAAAGACGGTTTTACTTACCCGTCCCCCACCACCACACACTTAATGGCCTGCATCGGACGCCTCTCGCGCTCGCTACCCAGCCAACGTTACAGCAGCTCGGTGTCGGTTAGCTTAGCTAGCTAACAGCGGCTAAAACCAAACCAGCCGGTGTCCGTTGAAAAGTACAACGTTACAAAGTGAGAGGGCCTCGGTCCAAAAGGTTAATGTCGTCGTTACATAAAGTATACGGCGTGTCTCTCCTTCTCAGCAACACCCGGTGAAACTCCAAAGTTGTAATCCAGGCAGGCAACACCCAGAAAAAAAAAAAATCCGGAGTCAAGATAGAGGAAAGAAAAACGCCCACAGTTGGGAAGCTGAAGCTCGGAGATCCCTGCGAGTCACTTCCGGTCCGAGCAGGACGGAGAGCTGCTGCCACCTCGTGGCGACAACAGGAAGAACAAATACAAACAAACACAAGAGGAGAACTCAGCCTTGTGATGAGCCAATGCAACTAAAACTAAGTAATTACTTTGCAATACTAAGTCATTATTGTTGACGTTTTTTCCACATCAAAGCTGTTTTCATGAAATTAAGGGTTTTTTAAAAAAAATAATTTCCCATGAAAATTAAGTTTTCTTTTCACATCAAAGCTTTTTTCATGAAAATTAAGGGTTTTTTTAAATGCATTTTTTTCCCATGAAAATTAAGGTTTTTTTCACATCCAAGCTTTTTTCATGAAAATTAAGATTTTCTTTTCACATCAAAGCTTTTTTCATGAAAATTAAGGTTTTTTTTAAATGCATTTTTTCCCATGAAAATTAAGGGTTTTTTCACATCCAAGCTTTTTTCATGAAAATTAAGATTTTCTTTTCACATCAAAGCTTGTTTCATGAAATTAAGTTTTTTTGACATCCAAACTTTTTCCATGAAAAAAAAGTTTTTTTTTTTTTTTTTTTACATCCACGCTTCTTTCATGAAAATGAAGGGGTTTTTTTTAAATACATTTTTTTTCCCCATGAAAATTAAGTTTTTTTTCACATCCAAGCTTTTTTCATGAAAATTAAGTTGTTTTTTTTACATCCACGCTTCTTTCATGAAAATGAAGGGTTTTTTTTAAATAAATAAAAGGTTTTTTTCACATTCAAGCTTTTTCCATGAAAATTAAGTTTTATTTTGACAATCAAGCTTTTTTCATGAAAATTAAGTTTTTTTTTTATAATTTACAATCAAGCTTTTTCCATCAGGGTTCTCAAACGCACACAGAACCACTTGTGGTCGCTGCAGCTGAACCGCCTGCATCAGGACGATGCACCTTGACTGTCGCGTCACATTTATCACTTTTAAACTTATGATATATTAATTTAAATATACTCACGTACCACTAGGGGTCCGCGGACCACTCTTTGAGAAAGACTGGTCTAAATGGTCGCTTCTTTCTGTACATGCAGTAATAAGCAAAATCAATCACACTGCAGTTTTACATGTGAACACGAGGGGGCAGCATTTTACAGTTTTACTGTCAAACTACAGTCTATGATACTGTCCAACAAATATAAAATACACACACACACACACACACACACACACACACACTCTGTATCCTCACAGTTTCTCTCCTGCTGAAAGTCTCATGTATCAGCTTTGTAATGGTTTTATTTATACATCAATTAATCACTGAGTTCATGGCAACCACTCAGTGTAGCACACAGTGGAGACACACACACACGCACACACACACACACACACACGCACACACACGTACGTTAGCAACCTTGACTATGGATTATGTTATTGGGAGATTGTTCCAGCAAACAACACATTAATAGGATAAACATCCACATTAAATGGGGGGGTATAAGCAGAGGAGAGAGATTAATGAAGGATAAACCGGCCTGTCGACGGCACATCAGGGAGGCTGTAAAACACAGTGGAGTCACACTGTGAGAACTCAGGATGTCAAACTGAGAAAAGACATTAAAGGAGAAATCTGCTCCAAGGCAGTATTCACACATCCAGAAAACCCCCCTATATATTAGAATTTAATCTGTCATGAATGAGTTTTCTCCAGACCCTTTTTTATTTATGTGTTTACTGGTAGGTATCACATTTAGTTCCTCCTTTCAGAGCAATACATCTGTCTAATTTTCTTCTAGATCTTTTAAACATTTTTTTTTTTTACCAGTGCAGCTAACTACAATTTAATTTGGCCTGTTTGGAGCTCTGGTAATTGTTTTTCGGAAACTCATATCAAAGTGCTTCAGCTAGACCACTTTTATAGCTAAAAATACAACATAATATGATCCAAATATTCAGCATGTTTGTGTTATTAAAGGAACAGTTTAACCCAAATTTAAAAAAAAACACATATTTTTTCCCAGTAGTGCTATTTATCGAGATTGTGTTGGTGTGAGTTGGAGACGTTGACCGTAGAGAAGTCGGCCTTCTCTAGAGTATAAAGGAGCTAGATGCCACTCGGCTTGTGGTTCTTAAAGCGCAGAAAAAATACATTTGGAACAACTCAACAGCAATGTCTCCTTCCAGAAATCATGACCCGGTTATTAAAGATAATCCACAGACCTCGTTGTGAGCAGTTTCCTGCAGGAACTATTTTCTTTCTACCGAACTACACCCGCCAACTGTATCGTCGCGCCGAAGGAAGCGTGCATCTACTCATGGACGAGAAGCTCGTGCTCACTCGTTGAGTATCGTTGAGTATACTCTCTCGTATCTGTACAGTAAATATGTGGCTGCAGCTAGTAGCCGGTTAGCTTAGCATAAAGAAGTATTGTTCCAAATCTTCCCATCAGAGGCCCCGACAAGCCGGAACCTGCTATTTGAGAAAACTTTGTTGGTGAGGCTTTTATTGTGCACTGTCACGCTCAGCTCTCCTCCAGCCTCCCTGCCGCCCTCACCTCCCTTCACACTGCCGTTCCGAGACTCATTTCATCGCATCATTATGTTCAACCATTAGCTCTCTAAATAATCACCGAGGTTTAATGACCCCTGTCATGGTGCTCTCATTTGCATAGGATTCAGATTGACTGTTTGAGGGAAATCAACACTTAAATGTCAGAATGTGTTCCGCAATGGTAGCAACTCACAACAGAGTCCACGCGACGCCTGCATCACACAATGTGGAGAAAGTCAACGTTTCTAATGGCGTGAAAGCTAAAGGATGAGCGTATCCACGAGTTATCGTCATTATTTCAGCTGAACTGAGCGCATAAAGCAGATGGCTGAAGCAGAAGCTTTGTGCTGCTTCTATTTCTAGGTCCCACATGATCAATGTAAGCCTTTATATACTGCAGTGATACGATCCTACAGATATGAATCATTCCGCAGCTCGAACCGTGAGGTCTGATGGTTTTGAATTCATCTGTCGACGTGTCTGATTGGGGCATTGAAAATATGAACACTTCGTTTCATAACACTGCTTTTTTTTTTCAAATGTCACAGCTGCATCAAAGAATAACATTTTTCCAGCCACAAAGGCCTTTCTGTCAGACTCACCCACTCGTAACACATTATACGCTCAGAAATACACAAACATACTCTTTACTCTTGTGCAAATTCTGCATGTACGGCTGCATATGGATGGATTACTGAAGTGTCAGGGGTCTCCCTGGTCTTCACCTGCAAAATGTCACTTGTAGAGACACATACCGACCAGGAAAAGATGCAAAATGACCACAAAGAAGAAAAAAAAACCTTGCAAAGACACACAAAATAACTATAAAGAGTCAGAAAATAACTACAAAAGGGGCAAAACAACCACAAGATAAAACAAAACGACAACAAAGAGACGCAAAAGCAACTGCAAAGAGACAAACACGACTACGAACAGACACAGAATGACTACAAAGAGGTACAAAAAATAACTAAAACACAAATTGACCTAAAAACTCTAAAGAGAACTAAAACCACAATAAAAAAAGAGGCAAAACCCACAATGTTTGTGTGTCTTGCTCCTATGTAGAAAAGATGGAGGGGCCTTTTGCATGTCTGTGCCCATGGGCCCATTGTCTAATTAATCCGCCCATGTCTGCACAATACAACAAATCCCACTTGAAAATGTCTCAGCGATGGAAATTGATTCATTTTTGCTCTGTGGAAGCCGTAAACTGCCTCCAGTTGCTCCCTGCAGGCCTCTAACAATCGACTGCGTGCTGAGCTGCGACAGAGGGATGTTCAGTCTTCAGGTTGCAGCTATGTGCAGCTTGTTTATTACTGGCAGCAGATGTTAAAGCTCTCTAACAAAATAAACTCGAGTCCTCACTCTGCACGAGGAATGACATGCGGCATATGCAGAGCTTTAGTCATCAGGTGAAAATGGGGGGGGGGGCTTCTGTGTGATTATTTGTGTCCAGTCCCATCTTTTCGTAAAGCTATTTTTCTCTGATGACAATCATCCATGAGTCACTTCTGAGAGGAGAGTCCCATGCTGCTGCACTGGATGTGATGGGAAGTATCCTTTGCTCCCAGTTGGAAAGATGTCCCACGCGTTTCCTTTGTCCTCCCTCTCATTTTCTCTATGTGTGTGTGTGTGTGTGTGTTTCTCTTTCTTCCTTTCACAGGCCCGCTTCACTCGCTCAGCCAGTGTGAGAAAGGAAGTGTGTCACATTACGTGTGTTTGCATTAGCAGGAATGTGTGTGGGACTGCTGCAGAGTCAGGAATTCTTCAGAAACTCGCCAGGCTAAAACACAAATGAAGTCCAAGCTTTGAGTGTTTATTTATACAACAATACACATTATATTTTCAAAAGAACTCTGAAGTTGGTGCAACTAATCCTTACTGGTAGTGGACTCTCCTCAGTGACATACGAGTGATAATGAATCATGTCGGACTCAGTCCAGACAAATGCAGCATGTTATTGTATTGCTTTAACTTGCAGATCTCTACGTATTTCACCCAGTGCCAAACAGACATCTTGGAGGGCTGAGTGGACATTAAATAATCAGAGTCTCAATTTAAAATAAATCAGAGTCCAGTGCAGATGACTGAAGCTGCACGGCTCAACATCTACTTCATTAGTGCGACAAAAGTTGAGGGCACAACACTTTGGATGAGCCTGTTTGGAGGACAGGAAACTAAAGCCACACTGAGGAGGTTCTGTTCTCTGTGGACTAAATGCTTGCTTTTGTTTTTTGAGATTCCAGTTCTAATGAATTGTTATTTGCCTTTTTTTTTCTTTTTTTTTGGTGGCCCTACTCTCACTCAAGGATTGTAATCTCCCACATTTCCCAGAAAATCTGTCCACATCCTCCAGAGAGCAGAACTTGTTGTGTAATCCTTAATGTGATAATAACAACTAAATGTTTTTCCCGGTGAAGATAAAGTGAGAAATAGCATCTGATAATACACTATGACACATATCCTATTGAGGGGGCAAAATGAATGTGTAAACAAAGACAAAAAAAAGGAAATAAATAACAAAATGTAGCATGAAAGTGGACTAAATCACCTTTTAGTGTAGAATTAAGTTGATTAAATGAAATATCTATGAAAGCTGTAAAGGCCTGGTGAATGCAAAAAACTAAAACCCCAAGTTGTTTTTTAAGAGATTTAAGCCTGTTGGAATAAGAAATCCTAGAGTCCCATACCTTAAGAAATACATTAGACCTACTACTGTGTGTTTGATTTTCTTTCAGGTTTAAAAAGCCCGTCAAGTCACTCAACCACATCAATGATTTGGGTCGACTGCAGACTTCCATCCTAGCAAAGTCCTCCTCTGGGCCAGCAAAGATGTAAAATAATAATCATTTCCTGTAAGTTCATGTCTATCCCTTACAAATACTTTGGCGAGGCCCACTAGCCTCAGCTGTACTTTGTGCTCAGTGCTAATTAGCACATATTAGCATGCTACCACGCTAAACTAAGATGGTGCACGTTACACCTGCTAACCGTCAGCATGTTAAAAACATATTAAAGATGAAGTGAGTCTTCACATTCTGGTAACGTTCATGTCTTGTGGCTGCATTGCATTCTGGTCTATCGAGGCTGCTGACAGAGGATGAACTAGCGCTAAAACTACAAAATCTAACCATTAATCTACATGTATTATACTATATACATGTTTGTTTTTTGTTTCGTTTTTATTTGTCATTGTCTACATGCAGGGACTTGCAGGGGGGAAACAAACAGCCCCAACCAAACAACTAAATAATTCAAAAATGCATCACAGTTGTCAGTTTTTAGTTTGATGCATGGTAAACTGAACCAGAAATGACAGAACAATTAGCAAAAATCATTTATTCACCCGATTATCCGCTTGATGTTTCTTAACAAATGCACATGTGCCGACTGACATAGGCTTACTATGGTTCTCACATGCATGCATACGTAATGTGTGTGTGTGCCCGGCTGTAATCGGACTGCAGCTCACGCCCATGGTCGTCCATGATCACTCACCAGAGCTCGAGGTCAGTCCGTCCACTCCCTGCACATGAGATGCTTTAATGTGGCTGACATATGCTGCCTTGTAGAAACCCCCTTCCAGTGAAATATGCAGTGCATCCATCCAACGTTTTTTTTTTTTTTTCTTCTTCTGCTGGCTTGTAAACGGGGGAAAATAAATATGACTACATTAGTGCGGGCAAACATGATGTTAGACTGAGGCCACGTTTATGGGTCAGAAGTCAATCAAAGAGGCTGACTCTCACGTCTCCTGTTCTTTTACATCGGTTTGAATATGTCTTTGTTCATTTGACAGACAAATGCTTCATTTCCAAATGTTCCTAATCCTGATAAACACTGTGCACATTGTGCGCAGCAGATGAATGAGCTCCAGAGTTTCATTGATTAGAGGAAACTAATTGAATTACAGCATGGGGAGAGCTTATGCTGGGCTCCACCCTTTTGGGTTCCGCTTAAATTGGAAATGAAGCCTCTTCCTGTGTTGGTCCGAACATCTGCCCTCAAACACAGGATTTTCCCCTAAACTGACGACCTTCACTTCCCTCACACGTGACTTTTTGCGAGCGTGTCAGGAAAACAAGAGAGATGGTGATGAAGATGTCAGATCATCAAGTTTCTCAGTAGAGATGAAGCCCACTGAAGGCGGGCCTTTGAGGGGGTGTGAGGAGGAATTTATGGGGAAATGCCGCAAATTAATTGTAACTACCAGCGCTGTGTAGGCGGGTATTTGTTTATGCCTAGGGCTTCTGAGGGGAAAAATCATGTGAGACTATAAATTTTTTATTTTAGGAAAGAGAAACGTCATCCATTTGGAATTGAACATTTAGGCCAGAGACATTTTTGAGGAAAGTCATATTTATCCCAGGATCGAGCAGTTTGTGTAAGTAACTTGTGATCAAATCCTAAGACTGATGCTCTGTTTTGAGAGCGAACTAATCCATACTTAACGGATCATTAAATCTGGCCTGCTCTGTGAGTTTTGAGCATTTGATCATTTGACCACGACGACTGATGAATGCTGTGGGCTGTACGTACCGGAATATAATAAGTATAATAAATATATTATCACGGTACTGTCAGTTCAAGACAACCCTTGAAACAAGTGAAGTTTGAGGAGAAAAGACTCAATTGACCTTATAGCTTTAAAAAAAACCTACTACACTGTAGTTACAAGTAATACCTGTATTATATCATTGGAAATGTGTTTAAATGTGTGCTTTCCAACATATCCAAACTCTCACTGTGTCATTTTAACAGCAACGATCAGGTCTGCGTGCTTGAGGTCGGGCATATGTGACAGGTTAAGATTGGCTACTAGCAATAATAATAATGAATGAGTCAAAAGATGCTCGTATGATTATAGTTTGGATGTCAGCAGCAAACCAAAGCGCTTCTCTGTTGTTGTTTTTTAAACAATATAACAGCAGTTGTAAAGAAACCCATACTGAACCACACCCACACTGTGCCCCAAAAAAGACCCCGACCACAAACTTCTCATTTTCAAATGTGCACCGGTCTTGTTTTATAAACTAAAGTCCCCTTGTGACTAAGTAAAGTAAAAAAAATATCTTTATTATATTTAATATATGGTCGCCTGGTGTGTATTTCTAAATTATGGTTATTATCTCCGCCAGTTGTAAGCCTGGAGGGGATCATGCATTTGGTTGTGTGTGTGTGTGTGTGTGTGTGTGTGTGTGTGTGTGTGTTTCAACACATGACCTCTCATACTACTTGACCCATCAGTCTAATATTTTTTTATGCACATTTATGACCGTATGTCGTGGTTGAGGACATTCTCAATCTTTGAAAAACCTATTTTATTGACAGTTTTTTTGGATTTAAAAAGTACAATATTTCACTCAAATGGAAATACTCAAGTAAAGTACAGGTACATGGAAATCCTACTTGTGGTAGTGAGGTGACTCAGGTCAGATCAGATTTCATAACATAGTGAGGGAGGAGGGCAGGCCGATCACATCACTTCCTTGTCTCTAACGTTCTGCCATTGTCCGCCTGCAGTGCCGCACAATGAGTCCGCAGCACAACTCCCTTCCTGAACTCTGGACCACATGCTGGTTCCTGCCTTCATATCCGTCCCTGCAGCACATCACTGCTGGTGCTGCTTGGATCTTTCCAGGAAAAGCCTCAGTGATGCATGAGCTCACATGGGCAGGGACTGACAGGAAGTAGCCGAGCTGGTCCTCAAGCCCGCGTCACCAATAAGCAAAGAGGGGAGACGCGACATTTACGTACGTTTTTAGAGACGTTTTTGAAGGAAGGCTCTTTGAAGCAGTTCACAAAAAGTTTGAATCTTAAATGAGAAAAATCATAAAATTAGAACTACTTTAGTTTACTTTAATGTTAAACAAAGTGACACAATGTAAAGTGATCATACTTGCAATTAGGGCTGTCACGATATCAGATTTTCCCGACAAAGCGAATTCATGCAAAACGTATTATCGCAATATCTAAAGAAAATCTAAAATATTTTTTTAATTTGAATAATTTATAAAAATAATATATAAATGTAATAAAAATACGAGTGTAGGGAGGAAACCTGTAACTTAACTGTGCACTTTGCTCCAATGGTTCGAGAAAAGGCAACCAGATGAACTGAAAACCAAACATCTGCCATGTCCACTGAAACAAAAACACTGCAGTTTGTGTGTGAGACGATATTATGACATGTGTGTGATATTCATGACATCAATATTTCATTTAAAGATCACAGTTATTGTCACTACTGGTATAGTGCGACACCCCTACTTGCAGTAGTACGGTTTCATTTGAAGGTGCATTCGTCTTAACTTCACGAGGTAAAACAGTTAAATGTGATCTGCAATAAAACCGAAGGCACCCCTGACATGTTCCCTGTGCTTATCAGGTTACCTTCACGTCATTGATTAAGTGTAGCCCCTGAGTGAACTTTAGGAGCCTGTCCTCTGACCTTAAAGAGAAACTGAACTAAGGGGGGGGGCTCAGGTCTTATTTTATCTTGTCTTTACTCTTCAGTGGCTGTATCTGGTGTGATATGAAGATATTACATTTTAAAGAGGCACTATTGTGTGCAAGGATTCGGAGTGAAGGGTGAATAAAAATAAGAAAACAGTGTAACAATGGCAAGTTGACTCTTGACCTTGGAAACAATCGTTTTGATCGCATCTGATCGTATTCGATGCGGAAGACTGCACGATACGATAGAAAGTTCCAGACAGGCTGGTCATGGAAATTGAGGGTGAGATTGTTTTGTGGATAAAATATTACATTTTCATGAACTCACGGCATCACATGGGATAAATATACAGGGCATCATTGAAAATGTCTAATGAAGAGGTGAAGCTATTTAAAAAAAGAAGTATTTCTAGATGCTGGCTCTTCTCAGTGTACCCTCAGCCATCATTACTACCAATTATAATGATATTTCACACAGATCAGACGTTGTACCACTGCTAAAGGTGAAAAATGCAAAATGCACCCATGAAGGTGTTCTGTCAAATAACGGACAGGGTAATAATTAACACTTAACTTTATGTTCAACTTCCAAGTAAGTAGATAAGAGAATATGGTCAAACTGGCCGTTTATTTACGACATGTTTACTTTAAACACGCCCTGTTGGACTCTGATGCCACAGAACTCGTTAATTATATTTTAAATGACGGTAAAGAAAACGGTATTTCCCCCTAGTTCTTTTATATTTGTCCCCTATGGATGAAACATCCTCCATCAGGGTCATAGCTGCCGTCAGCAGTGGTGGAAAGTAAGTGTACCCTGTACTTGTGCTTTACTTGAGTATTTCCATTTTAAGCTACATTATAAGCCACTTCTACTCTGTTACATTTCACAGGGAGATATTGTACTTTTCCCTCCACTACATTGATTTTCAGTTCAGTTCAATAAAGCTTTATTTCCCCCCGGAGGGCAATTCTGGTGCAGCATAAAACCAAAACAAGCGCAAATTCACAACAGCTGCGACCACATACGCAAATGCATCCACGCGTTCATGCATCCACCCACACACAACCTCACAAACACTTGAACTCAATGCCAAATTTCAGCCAGTAGGGCAACAAATGTGGCCGCCAAAAGGTGGGTACGTTTCTGTGGAACGACTATAGAGCTGTTGGCTGCAGCTAAAAAGAAGAACATGGGAGAAATGTACTGTACAGCAAGGAAACTATAAACAAGAAATTATAGCAAACGTCAACATCTCACTCCAAACAGCTCGGCCTGCCACAGACACCCACTTCATAATACTGCAAATATATAAATATTACAGTATTTTCACCATTGTGTTACTACATTCGGCGATAGATGGTGATTGAACAGACATTTATTCAAATTAAAATAATCTTTGAGGATATTGCTTTTAAAAATATGAAACTGTGATATGGTTTGGTACAATGAAGCAGGTTCATGTGAGTGTTACTGTAAAAATTACATAAAAATGAGTAAAATCATATATTCACCTCTTGATTTTCTCAATACATTTTTAGATCATCACTTCTCTTTGCTAATACTTTTACTTAAGTAGCCAATACCTTTACATAAGTAGGTTAAAATGTTGACAGCTCGATATTGCTACTTTTACTTTGAAATACTATACTTTTATTTTACATTTTTAAAATTCCACCATTTACCGGCTGGTTACAGTATTTTTAGATTTAATATATTTGAATAGAACTATTTTTAGTGTGTGCGTGTGCGCGCGTGTCTGTGTGTGTGCGCGTGTGTGTTACCGGGGGCGGGGCTTGGTGACGCGGCGCGGTCGCAGAGTGTGTGTGTGGTGTGTGTGGTGTGTGTGTGTGTGTGTGTGTGTGTGTGTGAGTGCAGACGGAGCAGCTGAGGATGGAGCAGAGAGGGAGAAGCGCGAGTCTCACACCTCTGAAATATCCCGTCTGCATTTAAGGAGCTCCCTTTAATTTACACCCGGACTCTTATTTTGAATTCATTTCGTCGCTGACATCTTCGCACGAGACCACTTCATCTGTGTGTCAACACACCGGCTTCGACTGTCAATCAGCGGGGGGAAGCGAAGACAAATCCCCGGTTGAAAAACACTCAAAATCCCCCCCAAAAAAAATCTAAATTTCGCGAGGCTCCAGCCGGACACACCTTCCCGCCGGACTGCCTGTCACTGCTCCGATAAACATGGATGAAGACAATCACGGTAAGGCTGCTTTTTTTTGGTGTGTGTGTGTGTGTGTGTGTGTGTGTGTGTGTGTGTGTGTGTGTGTGTGTGTGTGTTTTTCTGTCCCCACATTGGTTTCCTCTCTTCAGCCCGTGCGCAAGGGTGGATGGACGGCATGGATGTGTGTGTGTGTGTGTGTGTGTGTGTGTGTGTGTGTGTGTGTGTGTGAGTCAGGAGGGTGTGTGGAGATGGAGGTCTGTCTGTCGGAACCAGGATGTTGTGTTTTTTTTTTTGTTTGTTTTTTTCCCTGCAGACATGCACAGATAAAAAACAAGATGATTTGAAAGGTGACATTAACGGAGCGTTTCTCGGTGAGAACGAGGCTCCTGCAGCGGCACAGCCGTGTCGAAATAGCTGAAGTCATGGTAACAGGAAAAAAAAAACCAAAACACAGCATTTTTATCATGCATGCACCTTTCCCATCTGTGTGATGTCTTGCTGTAAGGCTTTGAAGTTGCTCTCGCTATCTCGCTGCGCTGTTTGAAGCCTCTAAACTGGTGGACATTGATAAGATATCTGTCTGGCAGCCTTCTATATGGAGGATAGACCTGGCAGGACTTGCATCCCTTGACAAATGCATTAAAGATAAAGAAGAAATAAGTCCCTATTGTCCTCTTTTATTCATATAAATTATGACTAGGCTTCTACAAAAGCTGAAAATTGTGCAAAATATAGGATTGTGCAATGATATGGAATATTATAGATGTAGCTAACATCACTTCAGATGCACTCATCAGTATAGGAACATCCATATGAAGAGGACAATAAGGGGAAACAATATATGCATTTAGAAGCTGGAGGTTAATAAAGTCACATAAGGATATGATTATCCTAAAAGTAAATATTGAAACAAGTTTTAATCTGAGTATTTAGTGCCACAGACCCGATGTTGTGATAAAGATGAATGAACCCGTGCAGCTGCAAGTCAACCCAGGATTACCGCTCGCATGGAGTCCCATATCAGTTATTATACGTGTGCTGAAACGCATCGTGCAGGATGCTTCTGAGCAGATAATCCAAACCGCCTTGTGGGCTGAAGGCCTTGAAGGCAGCGTAGTGTAAACAAACGGCTGTAGTCTGATAACAGTTTGTCAGTTAAACTGTGGGAGATTAGCATGAGCCAGGAGAGACCCTCATCTGGACTTCCACTTTCCCCCCTCACATTATTCTCATGTCTGAACAGTCTGAATGTGTCGAAACCAAGAGGCTCGATCTACTTCATTGATCTTCATTTATACTCGTGCGGACAGGCTCAGTTACCATTCCTCGCTTTCTATAATCATACTCTTCAATTCCTTATATTATTAAATGCATTGTCATTATACTGCTGTGTGTGTTCATGGTGATCCTCTTCTGTTTCCTTTATTAGTCACTTTGGGCACAAATTGTACACAAGACTCATCGAAGTCTAACGGACAAGTTACCACGAAACTAGTTGAGCATATCCAGGGGAGGAAAAAAAAAATGTCATATTTTGGACACTTCATTAACTTTACTTGGGTATAAAATAAGTCGACTTTGCACAAAACAATATCTCATTTCCTTTGTGTGTTTCCGGGGAGGCTTTAGTACGTCAGCATGGTCTGAATGTTGTTTCAGAGGCTTGTTGAAAGTTATTTTATTCTTAAAATCACAGTGTAGGATTCGACCTGTTGCCCCTTTTTGCCATTTAAACCAATGCCGTAGACCATAAACGCCCCTTTTATCAAACTGAGTCAATCACATGTTGCAACCGCCGCCATGGATCAAGCCAGGCAGCGAGATCCCCGTCGCTGAATCATGTGACAGGATGTCAGCGAGCACACAGGCACGCTGTCTGTGAGCAAACTGGAAACATACGACGGCAGCCCAGAGAGACCACGTGTGTGAGAGTTATTAAAATAACTTACCATAAATGTTAAAGTAATTAAGAGCTCTCGTTCGCTCCCCCCTCGCTTGCGTCTCGCTCTCTTGCACGCATCACTTAACATTGTTCACATGCACACACCTTGATATGCTGGTATCACAGCATGAGCACTTAACGCTAAATTTGTCTCCACTAGTCACTTACAGCTGCTGAAGTCAAAGTTACTGCTTCGCCAAGTCAGTCCGTGAGTTCTTGACGCCAAAATAAAACGTGTATTAACTTGTGATAATAGTTTTTAATCAGGATCTGACGTGTCAGATTCAGTCGTCATTACCGCTACTATTTAAATGTGTCGGATACATATTTAATCGACTTTCAGGTAAATATAAATACATCTCAGGACTACAAATGAAACTTATGGTGTCAAAGTCAAGTATCAGCTCAGTGTCTGGGAATCCATCCAATGACAAGCCGTGCTTTGAAAGCTCGGAGGTGCTTTTTTGAATGCCAACAAATGTGCACATTACCCTCGTGTGTGTGCATTAGGGACGATGGCATGTTCTCACGCCTGCATGTACAGAATGCACGCAAACTGCACAACGTATGTTCAAAGTTGGGGCTATAATTAGTTCTGCACCAGTGAACTAAAGAGGGAACATGCCATGATACTCTTTAGGATTAAAAAGTGGTATATGAACAGCTAAGGCTGCGCTTTCACAAGCCAAAAATGAGTCTGTAATAATCGCACTCTTGTGCCAAAACAACCGGTCCAGACCGCTTCCAAGCGAACCCTAGTGCGGTGCGATGGCGCGGGCATTTGTCGAGATGGACGCAGGTAAACGACGAATGAGTGGCAGAGGACTCACTCGCACTTCTGCAGAAGAGGTTTGCTTTTGACCTCCGGGCTGAAGAGAACATGCAGAATATGCTAAATAAAGTCCACAAAAATAGTGAAGTTTATAAAGCAGTTTGAGATAAACCGGAGGGGAAGGGATTGGCGTTCCGTTCCATGTCGCCTGGTTAGTGTTTTCCCGCCGCCACATTTCTGACCAATAACAAAGACTGCTTTCATTTGTGCACTCTGAATCCAAACCAGACTTAATAGAACAAAACCAAAGCTAATTTGAACTAGCCACTCGGACTATGGCTTGTGAAAGCGCCCTAAGGCTCCCACAGGCAACCTCTCATGAGGCTGAGACCGTTTGTGGGGAGTAATCATAGTTACTGATTACCCAGGGCCCCAAACTGCGGAAGGGATGGAAAAGTCTCTGAACCAAGAGACCTTTTGTAGACCAATGGAAAACACTTATTTCAGGGACATCATTGGTGGAATAACGGTGGTGTCGGAGCCCATATTTCTCGACTTGTCTGCACTCTGGTGAAACTATGCTGTGCATTATTTGCAGGACTCAGCTGTAGCATGGGATTCATTAGTACATGTTTACTGCGCTTGCTAATCAGAGTTGGCGCTCCTCTTCTCCGTTTACATGCCACAGAGCAGACAGGGGCCTGGCCTCCAAAATGGCCGAAAATCAGCAACAGGCTTAAAATCCTAAGTGTTTTTATTACTCACGCGTCTATTTTTAGCATCTTCGTATAGCTGGATGGAGAAGTGGAAAGAACACAGAAGCAGAATTTGGCTGGAAAGCAGTTCACTGAATGGCTGGATGCAGGCCATGAATTTTAACACTTGGCATTCTTGTATTTTCTCTTCTTTATAGCAGCTGCTGTCAAGGGATTAATTTGGACTGGGCTGTTTTGGGATTTCTGGGTATTTAAAAACATTTAGTATTAATAGAATTCACCTTTTTAAAAATGTTTTGAACCTGAATAAAGCCGTCTGTGACAACTGAGGCAAACTGAACAAAATGCTTCTTGGGTACAGACGCCACAAAATGTGCTGAAATGTTTGTTAACGGGGTTTCCTTGACCATATTTCCTGCGTGAGAGTCGTGATAACCCCGCCGTGTCCATCAACACTCTTCTGTCTATCTGACCGTGGGAAAAGTTGAATGGGAAAGGCCTTTTCCTTCAATTCTTCTACTCTCTTTGGACTGAACGTGCAAGTGTGCACTGAAATAACAAGTCGTATCTGACTGCAGCACTTACTGTTTTGTCTGTAGGCGCCTTTTTAATGGCGCACACATGGCAGTGTCTGTGTGCTGTATTATGCCTCGGCTTTCTGATTGGAAATACCTCCCTTAGAAACAACACCGGTGCCTTTTCTTCTCTGCATTTTTCTTTTGCAGTCATCTCCTCAAGCGTACTGGACGTCTGACTTTAAGCAATTATTTCATATCACGTTCACCCCAGCAGGCATGAAACCCAAGCTAAGGTGGCTTTTTTGGGAAAAAACCTGAATCCACATAGTGTACGTGTGATGCCTTGGCGCCTATAGTGCTCCAGTTCTGAGGGGGATTAGCTGGTAAGAAGGGGAAGTTGGTGTGATTAGGCCACGGCCTTTATTGTGGCTTTAGGGTGAGTGTGTGGGAGGACATCAGACATGTGCGAGCTGCGCCTGCTCTCGAGCTGTACCTCGCCCAGGGAGGCTGGCTTATTGTAAGTGGTTGGTGCTGAATGGCTAGACGGCAGCAAAACAGAGACATCTGTGTCTCATGCATCTGCATGTTTCATCTACCTAACGAATCCCTGGAGATGAGCCGCCTGTGGACGCGAGACATTAGTGTATTAGTTGATCAACAATATGAATCTGCAACTATATTTTGGGAAAAAAGAGTAAAGAGCTGGTCTCTAGTCCAGTCTCTTAAATGTGAAAACAGACTAAACAAGGAGACGTCACCATGGAGTCTGTGAACTCGCGGTGGCCATTGTTCACTATATCTGGCATTGATTTGGGAATTAAATCCAAAATGAGTTGCAGCCTCAAATCATCTTTCAAATTGAAGTGAACTCATTCTTCTCATGTGTGATGAAGTTGAGCTACACATTTGGATGAAGGCTGTTTTTCGTGTGGTTTGCATTTCCAATATCGAGTAATCTCCAATATTAGCTTCGTACAACAGCTGGAGGGTAAAAAAGAGACCTGCGTATTAGCTTTGTTGCCGACAGTTAGACGAGAAGATCACTTTTGTGTCTGTACGCTTAATATGACGCTACAGTCAAGTAACCAACAGCTTAGCTTAGCATGAAAACTGTAAAACGGCTAGCCTGGCTCCCTCCAAATGTCACAACAAGCTAGCTAAAGCCACTATAAAGTTAACACTTTACATCCTGATTGTTTAATTCATGCAACAATGTCATGTCGGGGTTTTGCGGGGGGGTTATGTGATGGACTGTTATTTGGCAGACAGACAGTCTTGTGCTGAGCTAAGTTTACCGATAGCTTCACTATCGTATAGACAAGAAAGAGGTTTCCATCTTCTTATCTAAATTCTGGCCAGAAAGTGAATAAGTGTGTTTTTCCAAACTGTCAAATAGTTGACCAGTACAAATACCACCACTAAGTGAAGCTATAAATCCTTTTTAAAGGCCTTTGTTTTTATATGAATGCCTTTCATACTTCACATCTGTTTTATTCACCTTGCTGCAGAAAGAATTCCCCCCTTGGGTATAAAAACATGGAGCTGGATTGAATTCACCTCCTTCCAAATTTCCTGCAACACTGCAGTAGCCTGAAATGAATGTCTGCAATGTTTTTAGGCAAAAAAAACGTGTCTCATGTGTGTCGACACAGAAGCCAAAGAAATTTGCTAAAATGTCTCTTTACTCTTTACAATCTCGTTGGTTGACCCGACAGGCTGGCTGTGTTGTTTAAAGGCTTAAGGGGAGATTTGGAAAGAACAGAAATTAATTTTGACTGCCAAGATTATGGGTTTTGTGGTTCAACATTAGAGGATTAAACATACAGTGGGGTACACCACATGCAACACGACAAATACACAGATACACAAACACAGACAGTGCTGGCGCGTGATGTGCGGGGATCGAGCCGGAGCTTGTAACAAACTGCACTACTTAAGTGTTGAGAGAGAAGACTACATATGGACCTGATTAGGAGAGAGACTGGGGAGGCTTCCCGACATGTTCCCATCACCATGGTAGTGTGTGTGTGTGTGTGTGTGGGGCGGGGGGGGGGGATAAAAGACATTGTAAGGCAACATTTCTGCCGTTGTGAATAGAGGTCCTCTTCGCCTGGAGTTATTGCTCGGAGCTGTCGAGAGGGAAAGCTCTTTAAGCGCGAGACAGAGAGCAGATGGGAGACAAAAAGGAATGGCAAATTAAATGAGCCGGAGTCGGGGAGGAACACAGACAGACATTAAGGGCAGCAGAGATGTAGTGTGTTCGAGTAATCCACACCTAATGTCAGTGGAAGGAGGGTGAAGAGAAAACAGGCTCCAGCTGACCATATAGACGGGACGAGGGAGGCTGGAGGAGACGTGTTCGTTTGCTTCCTGCTCAAAAGAAATGGAGAACCACAGCAGCACAAGGCTCCTTCTCACCTTAATAACATGTGCTGCCACACTTTCATTTGATTTCCTGCGCTGTTTTTTCAGTATATTTTCCCTGCTGTTCAAATGGACTCGCAGAGGACAGAGCTGTCTTTGATCCGGCCACGGGACAGGTTGATATTTAAATCCATTAATAAGGAACTGCAGTGAACTCTGAGCCAATACCAAGAGAGACCGATTATGTAAACTTTGTGGGTGGTTTCTGTTGCAACGGTCTAACGTTGCCCTGCAGTCGTTGTGAGCGGGATCCGGGTGGTCCGGCCAAAGTCAGTGTTTTTGCAGGCAGGCGCACAACCATCACAGGAACATCCTGAACCTGCGAGCTGACACTGAGCTGCACCCTGAAAAAGGTTTGAAGTCCGTGCCAATCCTGCAGGTCGACCCTCTCCCTGCTGGAGTCTGCACAACGTCGCCGGCATCATGGGAGATATCAAAACGAATTTCCTCTCGTGAAAATGAAAATCACCCACTACAGATTTCAAAATTGCCTCCGAGCTCGATATCTATCACATTAATGGAGGTGAACATGTCTGTATCAGATGAAGCGTCACGTTCATTCTGCTTCCTGTCAATCCTGACACCTGCAGGAAGCAACAGCAGCGTCTTGTCAGGAAATTATCCCTCAAACATATACGCTAAACATGGTAAATGGATTGATTACATTCATAAAGCACTTTTCCCGTCTTTGCGACCACCTAAAGCGCTTGAGGCCCCTTCACACACATTCATACAAGGTGTGACAAGGTGCTCATACACATGCTCTTCAGCAGTGATAAACACCCACATGCTCTCACATCACACATCCCAACGACCTCCTGAGCCACAGCCGCCTCCATGTCGCTGAGACCAGGATTATTTCCAAATTCAGTTTGTGTAGCGAGAATTTTCCAATAATAAAAGCAAGGGAATGCTAAAACAGTCCAGCGGTTTTTTCCGACGTCCACCTTGTACGAAGGCACAAACGGCGCTGTGAGCTAAACGCTAAACACGCACGCTCATGGCAATGCTAACTGATGTTCAGCGAGTATAACGTCCACCGTGTTCACAATGAGGCTGTTAGCTTGCTGCTAATTAACACAACACAGACAGTTGTGGTTGGAAGTAAACTCGATGTAGATAGTAGTCAAGAGGCTTTAAGTCTATATAGCGACAGTATTCAGCCACTTTTTGTCAAATCTTAGGTATTCGAGCACCGTGAGAGAATTAAAGTGAAATACATCAACCTAGACTTCCCTCTAAATTCTGTCTCAACGCTGGCTGATGATGTGAGATCTGTTGCAGTGAGTGAACAGGGAGCCACTTGGACTGCACTCAGCCTGTGAAAGCCCCCTCATCCTGCCCGGACGCCAGGAGAAAAAAAAAAGCATCCATCTAATTCTTTCTCAGGCCGATCAAATCATCAGATTACGGTTACTTTGGCCGCCCCGGCATATGGCAGTGGAAGCCCCTTAGATTCTGCTGGCGGTGTTCATCGAATCAAATATTGACATAGTGCTGATGCCGAGCAGATGTGTGATATAAGGAGGACATCGTGTGCAGACCACCTCCTATGGAAGCACACACACTCGCACAAATGCACTCACAGCAGGAGGTCCCCCCTTAAAACTGCAGATTAACCAGAACAATCAGCGTGAGGGCTCTTCAGCTCCCCGAAGCCCCAGATTCTCCTCGTGACCCCAGATGTAGTTAAAAACTGGAATCCATATTAGCTGCCCAAATCTCTCTTCTCATGCAAGGACTGTTGTTACTGAATTATAGCTGATCAGGATACAGCACAGCTACTGTACTAATGCCTGATAACACAAATAACGTTTTCATACAATTTCAAAGGGAGTCATCTGCTTACGAAGACAAAATGTGCTACTTGTGAAGAATAGTGTCTGATGTTTTCACAGAAATATTTTTTTTTGGCTGCTCCCCATGCCTAATTAATTTAGCCCGATAACGATGCAGCATACACACGAGCTTCTATATTTTCTCATTTAATAGATTTAGTTTGGTACGTCTGTACTTGCATTTGTTCTTTCTATTCATGTAGAGCTGAAACGACTATTTTAGATTATCAATTAATCATTTTGTTCAATCAGAATTGCCAAATAGTCTCTAGTTACCGCTTCTCAGTTGTAAGGATTTGCTGCATTTCTGTATCGTATGTGAAAGTAATTTTACTTTAGGTTTTGGACTCTTGGTCGAACAAAACTAGTCATTTGAAGACGTCGCCTTGGGCTTTAGGAAATAGTAAATAAATAAAAAATCGAATTTTTCGCTGTTTTCTGACATTGAATGGGCCAAACGATTAATTGCTTATCAAAATAATCTGCAGATTACACAATGAGAAAGTGTAGAAAGTTCTTCTCTGTCCTGGTGTTTCTGGTCATTAAAGGGAACTAAAACGTTCATATTGAATAAACAACCAACCAACACTGTTTTTTACTGTGGAGGTTTTGTTGAAGTCTAAGTCATTTACAAATTAAAATTGCCAACGGGATTCAGAATGACGTTGTAACGCTGCAGTTTCAGTTTCACTCCATCACTATTGCTACATGGCAGCATGCGCTTCACTCATGCACATAGACTCCTGCGTGCATGACCTTTCACCGCCTGTATCATGACCTCCTTCACATCCTCAGATCGGCCTTTTGTGCTGGAGTCCCAGCATTCCAGCTTTGTGGCCCAGAGCCAAAGTGCCTGTGCAGACGGCCACGCCAGACTGTCTGCTGCTGCACACACTGTCACATCATTTCATCACTGAGGCAAAGTAGGTTAAAGGCAGGCAGCGGCTGGTCGACGGCAACATCTGTATGTGCTGTTATACATCACACTTCCGCTCTGACAGACTCGCGTCGGGCTTACAGAGCGGCGGGGAGGGCGAGCGTGTGGGATTAGTGCCAGCTGGCCTTAGTGTGTGCTCATGTGTGCTTCTGTGCACATGTCTGCCTGTACGGACGAACCCAGGCTTCAATGCAAAGCGTGTCTTCAGCTTCAGTTACAGGGATTGGGGGCGGGGGGGTTTCAGATTAGAGTCCGGATCCAAGCGGAAGTTTCACTCACCTTCCTGCTTCCTTGCATGTGTCCCATTGTGCTGAAGGGCCAAGCGGGGTAGCGGAGTTATCTTTTTTTAATTCTTTTTAAAAAGCTCATCCACTTTAAAGGACATTGCAGCCGTTAAAGTCGCTAGTTTAAAGGCAGTACATCTGGACAAATCCTCTCTCACTCACACGAGTCAGTGAAAACTGGGACCGCAGCCGGTGTTAAGTGAGCGTGGGATTTTCACTCCGAGCTCCATGTGCTCCGAGTACCTCGCAACTGATATAAATACCGGACTTGAATCCCTTCTCAATACGTTTGAATTCGTCCCCCTCCACTCTAACAAATGGCTTGAACGTGTATTGATACGTGACCAAAACAAACATGAAAGTTATGCAGACTGGTGTGGGTTTGTTTCCACCAAAGAGTCCCAGCATTAGTTTAACTGCCGACAAAGCCTCTGGTTTCAGTGGGTGGCCAGGGACAGTTGTTAGTTTTGGGTGTGAAGAGCAGCAGGGGATTTACTCCTAAAAGTAGATTTTTGAGGGATTTTGTTTTTAGGGGGGAAATTACCGGAGCCTCTCTTTCTGTGGCGCACATGTTGGAGTTTAAACCCTTTGGACCCTCTCGACCCGTCGCTCGATAAAGTGCATTTCTGAGCCTCTATATAGCAGATTTATTTTAGAAAGTCACAGAGGTTCAAATCTAGATTTCTGCACGCACATATTAAAATCAGCGGCTCACCCCACTATCGGACCCCCAAGGTTTACTATAAAGCATTGACTCACGCCATAAAGGATTTTAGTAGATTACTATTGATGGTGGCTGTCTTTGGTTTGAGGTAATGACCGGCACAAGACACTGAACTCATTTCCAGAATGAGTCACAGGGGGAGGTGTGTGAATAATGTAATTGGTGAAACCCCCCCCCCCACTAAAGAAGATCTTCTACTGGAACAGAGACCTTAGCAGAGGGTTTATCGTCGTCTCTATTACCAAATGTGTGTTTCCAAAGACATGCATTACAGTAATACAGTAAGAGAGGCCTGGATTGGAGGATAATGGCAAATCTTTTCCTTTTTTAATGGTGGTGTGCTTTCATTAAAGGGAGCATCCTCTGCTTTTCATTAGATTTGCAATGAGTCAAGATTGCAATCATGCACATTGTCGCAGCCACTGGAAAGCTCCATTAGCTAATGCGCCGCCTCAGGCAAATGGAAAACATGGAGCTGTCGGCCGCTCGCTCATCATCCGCCTCTGAGCAACACATTCAAAAACACAAAGAAGAATCCCGATATTAGGGCTGCAAATAATGATTTATTTTTTTCCATTGTTGCTCAATCTGCTGATTATTATCAACTGGTTTGGTCTAGTGAAAATATAAAATCACAAATGAACATATTCATATTGCTTGTTCTAACAGTTCTAAATGTATTAAGTAATAGCAAGTTAAGAACACTAATATTTTATATCCAGTGTATCTAAACATCAGCATGTTCACCATCTTAGTTAGTGCATTAGCGTTAGCAGGCTAGTAAGTTATTAGTTTTGAAAGTACTGGTCATAAATTCAAATATTGGTTAAAAACTGACCTGCTGATGGTGCTAGATGATGTCTCAGCTCTGCAGAATATAGTCTGGTGTGTGTGTGTGATTACACACACTGGATTAATTGAGACATTATGTGTAAAATGTGTAATAATGTCTCAGTTGATCAGAATTGAAACAGAGGAGTTGCATTAACGGCCTTTTGAAGTTTAACATGTTGACCTTTAATTACAGTGTTTTCCTCAAGCCAATCGCTCTACCCTTATATTTCTTGGACAGAGTCGAGAGCGGTGCCAGTCTTCTCATCTTGCTCTTGGCAAGAAAGCGATTTAGAGTATTTCCCATAATGTCGAACTCTTGCTCCCAGTATTAAACGCAACCACGCGTCCTCCCCCAGGTCAACTCCTGCTGTGTTTCAGATGCCCTGCAGGACAGATGCACGAAGCTTTCCTCAAGATTTGTGTTAAACAGCCTTAAAACTTTTTAAGAGCACTAATTGGCTTCAGAGCCGCGTTCACAGCGCTCACAGTCGTATCGCATGATGTAAGAGCTGTGAGGTAGCCGGAGGTCAGCAACGCTAATTAACGTCTTTATTTTCATACTCTCAGTTATTGTGCATTTAGACCCCACTCTAGTCTATTAATAACATGGCCCATGAAGGAAATCCCTCAGCTGTTCCTGCCGCTGTTTACCTGACACTCATCGCGGTGCTTCAGGATTACATAACTAGGTTAGGAAGCGCCTTTTGTCTCCATTGAATACCATCTATAACAATACTCCCCTGAACGCAACTATTGTACAAGCTGTTGAATTAAAAGTGAGCTGAACTGTGGCGCCTGTTGAGCCCAGTGACCTTGTTTTTCTTTAATTGGCGCCGCTTCCCGCCTCCCAGGGAAAATAACAAGAGATGTTGTTTCTTTCTCTTGTCTCTCCTGTAGCGACATGTAGGCACAAAGCTGCGACTGTGATATTAGATGTGCCGTTTTCCCCGTTGAGAGATTTGTGTTTTCTTCCCCTAAGCTGGCTTAATGAAGCGAGATCGCGCAGGATCTCTGTGCTGGGGAAAGATGACGAAAATTGAGAAATAAAGTGTCCGTGGGAGGAGGAGGGGGGATGAAACGGAGACAAAGAGGAGTGGAATAAAAAGATTGGAAAAACAAGATTGAGACATGAGTGAAGAAGAGGAGGGAGGAAACATCGGACATCCTCCCCTTTATTTGCCCCGGAGCTCGGAAACTCTCACGGCCGGGGAATCAAGGTCGTAGGCCGTGTTAAATTAGCAAATTCACTTTTAATGAAAGAAAGCTTAATCTGGATTGGTTTTATTAATAGAATTTCCACCCCGAGCCAAGGAGGGGGGGGGGCAAAACACTTTCAAGTGGAATAATTAAGACCCTTCGCCTTCTCATTTCCTCCAGTTAATTAAGACTCTTGATATGTGTCGCTGCGGCTGAACACGCTGAAGCAGTCGACGCAGCAGAAGCCACTTTACCGCACGAGGAGGATGAATCTTTTACGATTTCCCATCTCTGGTGGTGAACTTCTAGGTATTATATTGGAGTCACTGTTTCCGCTCCTCTGCAGGGAGCTGATAGTGATGCAGGCTGTGTGCGAAATGAAAACAAGTTTAAGGTCTGATGTGTTTCCTCCGTGGTGTGTTTCAGTTCCTGAGGATCTGTCCCTGGAGGAGAGGGATGAGCTGTCTAACATCCGACGCAGGAAGAGAGAGCTGCTCGACGATATCGAGGTGTGTGTTCGCACATATGAGCCCTATATGAGCACTATATGTACATTTGAGCTCCACCTCAGTAGCTCAAGCCTCTGTTCGTTTGCAGTGCACTATAACTATGGTTATTATAAATGTAAGGTATTGTTAGTTGCTTTTTTAATTATTGTGCCTTCCTACTGCAGCACTGTAGCTCTATTTGCATGCTGTACATAATGTAAATACATCTGCAGGACTTCTTTACACACCCAATATGCAATTTGCAGTAATGCTTTTTCCACTGTTTACTCTCTGGTGCATTTTGTGTCCCTTTTCCTGCCTTAAATCTTTTTTCTTCCTTCTCTTACTGTATCCTGTTTTACTTTGAACAAAGACGGCAACAATCTAACTTTTTCTCTCTCTCTCTCTCAGAGGTTGAAGTTTGAGATAGCAGAAGTCATGACGGAGATCGAGCAGCTGACGTGTGTTGGAGAAAGGTGAGTAACCGAAGTCTCCAGTGCAGTTTGTGCAGATGATGTTTACATCTCTATCATATCAGTAATAAGAATGTAGGCTTTGCATTAGATTGTACAGGTGACATACCTTACAATTTAACTAGAAACATTATGACACCAGGGCCAAAGGAACAGTCTTGATATTTTCACGTATTATTATTATTATCAAGGCAAAACACAGATTTTTTTAACTTTCCCAGTTTATTACTTACATTAAGACATTTATTCTTTGTATTATAAGTGTTCTGAAATGTCATGATTTAATATGTAAATGATGCATTATCTAATTAAATATGCACTCAATGCATAAAAAAAAGCAACAGAAATCTGAACATTGGATAAACTCAAAATTCTTGTTTTATTTTGTTGACAAAGGATTTAACGGAGGACATTTTGGATATCTTTTGAATCACTCCATAAATCAGAAAATACTGTCAAAAAAAAGAAAATTCTGCCATGTTTTTAGGGAATAAAATGTTCTATAAATCAGGCTCTGAATGATATATATGCACAAACCCCTCTGTAGAAACCTTCATAATATAGATAGGAATTAAATGGGAAAGTGTGATGTATGTAAGTGCTACTGAAGTGGAGACTTCTGGAGAATTAATTTGTTTTGGTTGAGAAAAAGATTATTATCTTTAAAGATATGTATTGTAAAATTACATACATTTTTATTGGAAACCACAATTTACAGACACGGTATCTAATCAAGTCCATAGCATACTGAACCTTGTGTCATATATATATATATATATATATATATATATATATATATATATAAGCTTCAGACACAAATAGAAGTAGTTAAATAAACATCTAAATGTGTATTTTGGTGGTTTTCTTTACACTAGTCTGAAAAAGACTAACTCTCAACTCTCAAAATGCCTTAATTCTCTACTTTCATGCTTCTGTGTTGCAGTAAAACATCCCAGAGAAACAAACAGATCGCCATGGGCAGGAAGAAATTCAACATGGATCCAAAGAAGGTACCGCGCGTCCTGTTTTCATCCTCCTCCGCCGTCTTTGTAGCCTTGAGAGGAACGATTTTCTTCTGCTCTGAAGAGCGATCCATGTTCCATCATCCGTCCTCAATTGAGACAAACGGCCATCCTGTTTTCTCCTTTTTCCTCTCCAGGGAATCCAGTTCCTGCTGGAGAACGATCTCCTCCAGCACACCCCCGAAGACATCGCCCAGTTCCTCTACAAAGGCGAGGGCCTCAACAAGACCGTCATCGGAGACTACCTGGGCGAGCGGTGAGCGTCTATCAGGCTGCAGGAGAAATGAGATTTACATGAGAGTTATATCACGGGCTAATTGATGAATGAGGGAGAGCAGGACTTACCCCCTGAACATGAATCTTTGAGTCGCGTGTCTCGTCACGGCCCACACATGTGCACTGTGTGCATTAAAGGGCCATCCAGCTCTTCACATCTCAGGCCAGACTGCAGCATGATGAAGAAGGAAGGAAGTGAGCGAGCGAGTGAGATGGATGGTGTTATCTGAGGGTGAGATTAGATCGTGTAACATGGTGTCAAAACACACGGAATCCAGAAGCAGGGAAGGGAGCTGCATGAGAGAGCACATCAGAGGTTTTACATTTTCAAATTTCAAAGGCACAAAACCGGAGATTTATTTATCATTCATCTGTATTTAATTTGAAACCACCAATTAGGAAAAAGTTATTTTAATAACATATGTAACTATTCAACCTATAGTCACACACTAGCTTTTTTTTTTTTTTTTTTTTACATTAAATGCTCTATTAAACAGGAAGTGATGCATTTTATATTTCTGGTGCTTTAATCTATAGCCGGACCTTTACTGGATTTTTATCTGATCGTTTTTTTAGAATTTAGAAAAATCTGATGGTGATATAGCGACTTATATTTCTTTTACGTAACCATATAAACAAAAAAATGTTTTCTAAAGAACTGCATAACACACAGAATAAGACCTGGGTATCAACAGAAAATGGAAGAGAAAAAAGCTGCACATTTGATCCAAAGGTGATCTTTGAGAAGTGTAGAGCAGAAAACAGCCGCGAGCGATTAACAAGAGGAAATATCAGAGAGAAAAACATGTGCATCTTAAACATTTCTAAGGCTGGTAGTATACTCCAATTGTTTTATACACTTTTGTAAAATATAGCATTTATTTTACAGTCTTTTTAAAGAGGTCACGGAGAGAGAGGACGTGGGAAAAATGAAACAGAATTAATTAATTAATTAAAAAGAAAAAACCTTTTTAAAGAGTGTAGTTTGTTATGAGGATCCTGAATAAATGCAGCACTGTCTGAACTCTTTCTATGCAGGAAATCACATCAATTACAGTCTGTGATGAACAGACGGTAGCAGAAACAATGAAACACACACAATGTGAATGAGGCTGGAGGGGGGGAGGGGTGGTGGTGGGATGGGGGGGGGTCTCTGGGGACTCTGGTTGGCGGTAGGCTTTATTCACAGGGATCATCAAAGAGGCCACCTACCCAGTGGAAATCACACTAAACACAGGCTGAGGGTTTACACTCAGTAATTATCACTAATTGAGCTTATGCAAGGAGCAGGAGCCTATCATTACACGCTGAGCAGAGAGGGAGATGAAAGAGGGGGAAACGGAGAGAGAGGGACACGTGGAAAGGAAGAAGAAGAAAAATAGCCAGCTGGAGGATAGATAGCGGGAGATGGATGCAGGCCGAGCGTGTGATTGACTCCTAAATTACGCTGCTAGACCTTTTTATTGTTCCTTTACTGATATCCCACTGAGACATGTACATATGCAATTTCATTTGTACAAACAGCAGGTCGCATTCACGTTTCTTTTTAATAAATGTACCTATAGCAATAAACTTATATGTAACCCTCATAGGGCAGGATGCATTTTATTTGGCTGCAAAAGCCAGTACAGAACACAAGAGCCAGAAAAGTCCCAAAGTTATCGTCCAAATAATCAAAGACTGTTATTGCAATACCAGTCTGATGTTTGTTTCACGTACGGCAACGTCTCTCTGTACTTTTCTCAACCTAAAAATCTTGAAATTCCTGGCTTCGTTTGAACAACACGCAGCGCAGAGACGACACAGGATCCGGATCGTGGCCCCTGATGTTCAACAAACACGATCAGAGAAGCTGTGACCGCATCCTGAGAACAGCTGTTGACTTTTCCTCCAAAAAAAACCCCTCTGATGGCCAAACAAACCTCTGCCTGTGTGGGTTTTGCTTTTAGCTGTTTTTCATCGGTCAAACGCGCCGTCCCCCCCTACTCAGCATCAGCCAGCTGTTTAAATTGCTTCCAGACTCCGCGCTCAGCGCCCGGTATGAATAAAGGCACAAACATGTCAGGAATGCTGAGAAACAGGAATTCAGGTTGAGAAAATCTGGTTTTCCTCGACCTGTCTTTCGGGGTTCACATTTTGAGAGTTATCTTGCATCGTCTCTGGATGAGAGAAACAAGAAAAAGCTTAGAGATAGCATTATGTTGTAAATCAGATCTCATTTTATATTTTTTCCCCCCCACCAGGGATGACTTCAACATCAAGGTGCTGCAGGCGTTTGTGGAGCTGCACGAGTTTGCAGACCTCAACCTCGTCCAAGCACTACGGTCAGCGGAAATAAATTCTCAATATTGAGCAGGAAAAAGTTGGCGTCGCACATTAATCCCCCTCCTCTCCCTGTAATTGTAGGCAGTTCCTGTGGAGTTTCCGTTTGCCAGGTGAAGCCCAAAAGATCGACCGGATGATGGAGGCGTTTGCCTCGCGGTACTGCCAGTGCAACGCCGGGGTCTTCCAGTCGACAGGTCAGACACAGAGCAGCTGTCGTGTGACCCCGATGAGCTGCAGCGCCCCCTTCACTGACCCTCCTGTCACTTTGAAAACTGGCCGTTATTTAACACTATTAATTATATAAAAGTGGAAATGGTTGCAATAGTTTTTTCATACAAATGAACAGTCAGTGTTGAGGTCGGTTTTAGTTTGCATTCGTACTACAACTGATACGACTTTTCAGCTTTTTATCCATTACCTTTAGCAAAAAAAAAATTAAAACCTTTTGTTAACCATTTCAACCATTGAATGCTTAAGATAGCTATTTATTATAATGTTTAACTATTACAACCATTTAATCCATTTATTTTAGCTAACTGTTTATTACTTTTAACTCACCATTTAATCTATTACTTACTTTTCGTTACTATTTCAACCATTTAATCTATTACTTTTAGCTAACTGGTAAGACTTCTCTGCTGCCCAGTTTTCATTCATTCTTCGCCATAGTGTTGATGTTACAGCTGATTCAGCTGCAGATTTCTTTTTTAATTAAATCGTTACTTCAGTTAAAAAAACATTTTTTTTTGGTGAATTCTTCAACGAAGTCCTTTGGAAACTGCTGAAGTACCCTCTGGGACACATAAGTGTGAAATCCAATATGTTGGACAAAGTCAATGCAGTTTAGCCTAATGTGCCAACAGAAGTACCACCCGAGGGTCTAGGATGCATTGAGCGGCCGTTGTTTTTTTTAATGCATTTGAATCATTAAGCCATGAGAGTTACTGTAACTGAAGCTCGATGAGGATTAACCAGATTACAGTAACTACAGATCACGGGTCACTGCAGCAGACGAGTAAACAAGCTGCAACAAACAGGGGACATCCATTATTCAGGAAGATTCAACCTGGCTCAGTGATACGTGGTCTTGTGATAAACACAGCCTACGACTAACAACAGACAGTAAATAATTAAAGAAGTGATAGAGCCACATATCGTGCACAGGATTGTTGAGGGTGCATGTGGTCCCATGGAGGGAATACTGCAAGTCTCTGTCAATTCAGTTGAAGGATTGCCTGCTCAGGTACGGGATTAGCAAAATTTGAACGCTTTTAAATAAAATGTAATAATGTATGGTGGTTAAGCCACACACAAGGCTTTAAAAAAAACAATTTGTAGAGTTGTTCTACAGACAGCGACAATATAATATCTCTGCATCAGAATCAGAAATACTTTAATAATCCTCGGGGGGAAAATGGATTGTCTAACAAGTTGCTGTTAAAAAAAAAAAAAAAAAAAAAAAAAAAAATATATATATAAAAATATAGAAGTTAAAGTAAAATGATCCACATTTTACTACAATATATAACAACAATAGATATGTAAACATGTATATTACAATATATGCATAGTGTAATAATATTGATAATGATATTAATGCTGAAACTGGTTAAGTCTTAGCTGAAAAGTATAAGTAAGGTAAGAGGCAGGCATGCATGTTTGTGTGTGTGGCGGTTCACAGTTGTGTGTGCAGGACAGAACAGAGGTTTAGATCCACGTGTGTCGCAGTAAGAGAACGTTGAGCCCATTAAAACATAAACTGACGAGGGATCTTTAATCACGGGTGGAATGAGCGGCTTCATCACGCTCATGCAGTTTTTGATTACACTGACATTCCTCTCACAGTTAGCGGCACCTCTTGCCCCGTATCACACACTGTGTGCAAAGCTCCTCTATTTTTTATAGAGAATGTGTGTTCCGCGGGCAGACAATAGGCAGCGCGGACCAAAGTGTGTCAGCGAGAGGAGACAGACAGAAAGGGATGAATGATTCATTTACAGGCAGCCACTGGCCCGTGTGTGGCTGCACATTCATCACAGTGGAGAGACTGAAGCTCGGCCTGCCCCCGCTACTTTTATACTTCTCTCTCACACACACACACACACACACACACACACACACACACACACACACAC